>PVKS010002221.1:0-122287 GCA_004027875.1 Aplodontia rufa
ACCCAGGAAATGCAGCAGGGAAGAAGGCCAACAGATCCCAGGACTGGAGTGGCACTCAGAAGCAGTGAGAACACTTGTTCTTCTGTGAATAGCCAGAGCTCCTCTTCTGCATCCCTGCTGGCAAGGAGCAGAGGGAGAAGAAAATTGGATCAGATTTACCATTCAGTCATTGTGGCATCAGTATGTTAAGGTCAGGAAGAAATAAATTAGAGAAAAAGATGAAGTCCGTTATTATGTAGTTTATGGCTTTAAGCAAGTAAAGGATGCTAAGTTTAAGTCAATAAATAGTAAACAATATACACAAAGTGGAAAGTTCTGGGAAAGGTAGAGGTTCAAGTAGGCAGGTGGTGGAGGTTTTGTTGGAGGGTGCAGAGGAGGAGGACAGTAACATGGGAGAGTGGAGGTAGCAATAGCAATGGGAAGGGTGGGGAATGGAGGTGGGTGGTAGGTGAAGACAGTAGAGGAGGTAGTGTGGTGGGTGTGTAGGGGAGGGCAAAGGTGGTGGTAGTGATTGGTTGCAGCTGCAAGGCAGAGTTTAGTTTCATTTGGGTTTCAGAAGATCTGTTCTTCGTGCTGTGTCTGAGACCAAGCCCTTCATAATCAGTTTTGTTCCTCAGAAAAATATTCTCATGAATGACAATGAACTAATCATCTCTCACATCATAGAAACAAAATTTTATCATAATCACAATCATAACTTCTGTGAAGAGTTGAGTCCAGTTTGAGTCAGGGACGAGTTTGATGACAATGTTTCCGCATATGGTTTCCAGATAATAATAATGAGTTGTTTTTTTAATTTTTTATTTAGTTTTGCTTGTTATGCTGGGGATTGAATTTGGGCCCTTAAGTAGTCTAGGCAAGTGCCCTACCACTGAGCCCACTGAGCTACATCCCAACCCCAATAATAATCTTTTCTTTTCTTTTCTTTTCTTTTTTTTTGACCAGGGATTGAAAGCAGAGGTGCTTAACCACTGAGTCACAGCCCCAACCTGTTTTATTTTTTATTTTGAGACAGGGTCTTGCTAAGTTGCTTAGGGCTTTACTACAATGCTGAGAGTATCTTTAAACTTGTGATCCTCCTGCTTAACACCCTCCCCCAACCAGTGCTGCCCTGATTATAAGATGTGAGGTGTGTTCTACCTCTTCTGGCTAATGATAAACCTCTTAATTAATATCAGAATCCTGCTTTTCTGTGGGCACTCAATGTGTTGTTTTCCTTACTTTTTTTTTTTTAATAAAAGACAGAAACAATCAATTTTACTTATTTTCTCATGTGGCCTTTTTTTCCTCTGACACCGTTGTGTATGTGGTGCTGGGGCTGAGCCACTGCTCCAGCCCCCTTTCCTTACTCCTAAAACCTACAAGATAGTCCTAAATGGTCACCTATTGCATAACATTGAATATTTGATAGCAATCATTTTTTGCTTTTCAAACGTATTCCTCACGTACCTTAAACTCCATCTTTGACTTAAAAGGGCTTGTTTTACATGCCAAGTTGGTGGGACTTACCTGTAGTTCTGAAAGGAAATAGACACTGTCCCTGCCTCTCCTTTTCCTTTCTTCCCTCACCCCTCCTCTTCTCCTTTTTCTTCTTGCCTTGCTATTTTCCTCCTCCTTTTTCTGCATCTTCTTCAAATATTTGAGTGTTCTCTGAGATGTATGATCTTGAGAAGTCCAAACTAAGCAGTTTGTGGTCAGGAAGAGATTTAGTCTAGAAAATGTTCTTCCTTTAATGATATGCAGCAGATCAAATGAGAGTCATTGTGAGGTCAGCATTGGTGAGAGTTTTTTGAGTCTGTATGTTGAATATCAGACGTGAGCAAGAAATCATCAGGAGCCCTTGAATGTAGTTTTTTTTTTTAATGCTTATTGTTTGCTCAGGTATAAATTTTGACTGAATGTCATGCTTTTAGATTTATGCATGTAAGCCTATGATTTGATAAAAAACAGCAAACAATTTTGTTTGCTTCTGAATGTTCATGCTTCTGGATATACCTTTCCAAATGCCTTCTATCCCAGCTACTTTAATGGATGAAATAGTATTCAAGGAAGAACAGCCATTTCCCTTCCAGGGTACAATGCAGTATAGTGGTTTTTTCATGCTAATTAATTCCAACCTCAGCTACTTTACCTGCTGCTTCACAGACTGGCAGCTAATATTCATCACCTGAATGACAGCTGTTTCTATCTACTTTTCCCTGAAAAGAAATAAAGAAATTAAATAAACCTTTTGCATACTAATCACTGACATTCTGAAGTGACAGTTGAAAAGTGCTCAACGCGAGTAGAAGGCAGACTTGAATTGAAAGATTTGTCTACATCAACCAGTTGTTGAATTTTGACTAGGTACTTGTGACATGTAGAGAGAAAGGGTGGCAGGCAACTGATGAGCCAGTACTATCACAAGTGAGGATGAATCATTGGAAGAGACTTTGAGTTATATTAAATGTCTGCATTTAAGAAATTTAGCAATATGCACTTTTTTTTTTTTGCAAATTGGGTACTCCAGACTGTGGTTTTCTTTTTAATCCATTGTCTCTTTCTCCAAGTCAATATGAAGATAGAAAAAGCAAGTTTTGTTTTTATATGATATTTTCTCTTAGGGTTTATTCAATTTATTCAGTTGTCTCATAATAACGACTGATTTATTATTTCCCAATCACAGAGCTATTGTTTGTCAAAAAGGATTTCATGTGTACTATAATTTCAGTTTCTCTTTACAATTATGTCTGGGGTTAAGAACATTTGACCAATTCTCTCTAAACAAAATCAGTTTTATATGAGGAATGTGTGCTAGTATAATAAACAGACACTGCTTTGGAAAGGATTATTTAGCCCTCATGGAGACAAACATCTGGATACTAATACATTATGTTCTTTCTTTTTTTCAAAGTCACCTACCACTGAATGTTCTCTTCAATATTTTCCTGAATGTTTATAACACTCCATGTGGTATTGTTCAGTCAGAAGTTCTTTACCCTATACTGATTTAAGAATATATGTATATCATATCATTACTTTTTTGCATTTATGATTATATAATAGAAATGTTCTTTATCCTTCTGAGAATATGCGCCTAATTAAAGTTACTTTGATGATATCTACTTTTAATGTAATAAGATATATTCTTTTATTGTTGTTTGAAGTTTATTATCTCTCAGTAATTTTACTATCATGGCAGATACAACTCTTTTAGTGCCAAGTTGTATTGATTTTAACAGTTATATAGATTGCATGTGATAATTATCAATATCAGAATATTAGTTTTGTTACCCCCCAAGTGCTATCTTCACCTCTAACTCCTGAGAAAGTACTTTCTTCATATTAAAACATAAAAAGAGGAGGAGAAGGAAAACTGGAAGAAGACAAAAATAGAGGAGGGAAGGAGAGAGTAGAGAGGGAAAGGAAAAGGAAGAAAGAGAAATTGGGGAGGAAAATCAGGGAAATTTTCATTGCACTCTTATCAAGGATCTTATATGTTGCCTTTGACATTATCTTCAGGACATTGTGCTTTCCTTTTAATCACACAAGAAGATGAAATTGTTAAAATGATTCTGCAGTTATCCTCTAAATTGACTTCCTTTGTTGGCCAGTACATTCAATGATAGTTTTCTCTGTTGTCTTGACATTGCTCCCACCTCTCTGGGCTGTAGTGCTGGAGAGAAACCAAGAAGGTCGTACCTCAAGCTTCTCCTTGATGTATGGCTGTGATCACAGATTATCATGTCGGGAACTAGGTTGGGAACATGGAGGCAGAAGAGGAACAGTGTTCTGCAGAAAGATTTGTGGACAGATATGGGATTCCCAGTTGCTTGAGAATCACCCACTTCACTACTGCAAACAGTGACTACCTGTTGGATCTTTCCAGGGACTTTTCAGGACAGATACCTCATAATGCTTTGAACCACCACCCTTTTTGCTTACACTGTGGTTTCTAGGTTTGCCTCCTAGCTTTCCTGGCTGCCCTTCCTAGAATGTCCATGGTGACTTTCCTGTCCTTTGATACCCCAGCTTGCTCTCATTCGTGTAGGTCCTAATGCCTTTACTACAGCAGTCACTACTGTTATATCTTTAAGTAGCTTTGTTTATCTGCCCAAGTCTAGGCTGCTAAATCACATTTTAAAATAATTTTTTATTTGTGGCTAGCATTTAAAATTTGGGATATTTCTCTTTGAAATCCTAATTGCCATTTTTCCTTTGAAAAAATCGGAAGTCAAGAAACATCAAACTAGTTTTCCTGCCTAAAGATCATTGCATGAAGCTAAGGGGTAGCTATTCCCTTTGTAAAGGGTATGATCGTCCACTTCCCCACCCAGTCCACTTTACTCATTATGTCATCTTTCTGGACTTCATAGATTTTGCATTTGTACCTCTTACTTGCTAAATAATATTACCTAAATCTGAAGGAAAATATTTATTTCAATAAATGTGCATTGATTACCAACTGCAATTCTGTTTCATAGAAACTGCTGGGTACTTAGAGGTATGTCAAAGAAACTGTCAATCAGCTTTCTGTTATTTGTGACAAAATAGCTGAGAAAATCAAGTTAAGAGGAAGACAGGCTTATTTTGTCTCACAGTTTCATGTTTCCATCTATGGTAGCTTGTCCCTATTGTTTTAGGTCTCCGATGGTACAGTAGTATATCATGGCTGCATCATGGTGGCCAGGAAGCAAAGAAAGAGACTAGAAAAGGTCAGGGTCCCAATATTCCTTCAAGGACATTAACCATTGACCTAATTTCCTCCAACCAGGCCCTGCCTCCTAAAGGTACCACCATCCCAATGGCATCATGGGCTGTTGACCAAGCTTTCAACAGTCGGGCTTTTGAAGGACATTTTATAGCCACACTATAGCAGAAGCCTAGAGATTTCAAGGAGGTTAGAAGAATAAACTGAGTTAGATAAAAGTGAGCAGATGAGTGCCATATCTTAACAAAATATTTGCATGGAATAATCATTTTTTTAAAAACAAAAAAGTAACTTTTTGGGTAATTTTAAACTCAGAATTTTCAGATTAACTTTTATGGCAGTTTACTTGTAACTGACACTCCAATTATTATTAATTTTATCTGCATTTGATTAGAAATTTCATAAAATGTAAACTTAATGTTCTGATGTGAATGCAAATTAGGTCATTCCAAGTAAGTAAATTCTCAAGATATGTTAGTTAGAAACCCCATCTCTATATCTAAATCCTAATATATATATATATATATCTTCAGATTTTAATAAAAATATATTTTTAATAAATGTTCTTAAAATTTTTCCTAAATTCTCCAGAAAACTCATAAGTACAAATGCCATTTTCAGATTATAAATGAAAGTAAATCCACATTTAGCATTAGCATTGATTTTAATATATATGTACATATATACGTGTGGATATAAGTGAATATTTCCTTGTGTTTAGCTTTACACAAATGATAATGTTTAATATTTGAAGAAGGATTTTTACATTATGTTGAGGTGTTTTTACATACTGAAAGAAAAAAAGGTAATAAGTCATTATTCACTGTTAAAGTCAGCATCTGCTATTTTTTTTTATCCCCAGATAAAAACTGAGCTCAGTTTATCAGTTTAGAGAGAATGCAGGTGCTTCATGGTGGCAGACAGTAGTACAATAAACACTTGTCATAGGAATTCATAAACGTTCCTTTTCAAAGTTTTTTTTCCTTTAAATTCACTATCAATCATTTCATCTGATTTTGTTTTATGGGAAATCATAGATCTAAAATTTTATTCTCCCTTAATTGCTGATAAAATTATGGACAAAGTATATTTTGCTATGCATGTATGGTATGTGTAGGGGTCCATGTATATACCTAAACACACACACACACACACACACACACACACACCTTAACGGAGACAAATAGGTCATTATTTGGGTGACTGAAAAACTACATTTTTAAAAAATAACTGTTTGATCTCTTCCAGATGGCCAGATATCTGACTGCCAGATCCTTGGCTCAGCCCATTTATTGTCTCCTGAATATCCCCTTGTGATTCTCTGAGGCTAGGACATATCTTAGAGTTGGGAGGGTTCTCTGCTATGGCAGCTCGAGGATTCATGGAGCAAGCAGGAAAATAGCCACTCTAATCCTACTGAAAAACTCATGTCATTAAAAATAAACCCCCTTTATTTTTTGCTATAATGATGCCTCTTGCTCTATGAGAGGCAGAACAGCACAGTGAAGAGACCAGGACTATCAAGAAGGCCAGCATCCATTCAATTTCTCATTCTGTCATTCTGTCAGTGTACTCTGCAAATTCTCTAAGCCTCAATTTACCTTCTGTAACTAGGAATGCCAATAATACCTACCTCAGAAGAGTGTTTTAAAGATTAAATGTGATAATAAAAGCTAATATTTGATTCATAGCAATTGGGAAACTTGTTTGAGTACTGGTAGTGCTCAAACTTGAGTGTGCATCAGAATTACCCAGTTTGTTAAAGCACAGTTTGCAGGAACCCATCTGCAAGGATGTGATTCAGGAAGTCTGAGGTAAGGTACAAGAATTTGCATTTCTAACAATCTTTCAATTAATATCCTGGTTCTGGAACTGCTTTTGGAACCAAGGACCTACATGTTCAGACTCTGGACTATTCCTTTTGGATAGGCAAAAATTGCAATTTGCACACAGAACAGAGAAATATATTCTTACATATTTAAATCCTTCAGCCTTAGGCAATGTTTGTAAAGCCAGGATTCCTGCGTGTCAGTGCTGGCCCCATGTCTATTTCTCAAGGTGCAACAAAATAGGAAGTCCTACATTTGCTACATCTCTGTCATGTATTTGAGAGAATCTATAAGCATAGTATCGAACTTCTCACCCCAAATGTCTCTCTTATTTTTTACACCCTGAACCTTAAAGGAATAGATCACCTGCCTGCCCCAGAGCAGCTGCTGTCATTTGTTCCTCCAACACATCACAGATCTGACATCAGCTGTCTTGATCCAGCCTTTGTTTGGTACAAAGCAAATATAACATCTCCTGTGCACCCTCGACCCCTTCTCTCAGAGTTGACTACATCCCCTTGGAGGAGACTTGTTTTTATTTCACTCTAGCTGCTTTTTGGGAGTGAATCCTCTTCCTTGGTTTTGGTCAGAAGAGTGTTTGGGTTAAGCTAAGCAGACAATGGCCAAATACTGAGGAGAATCAGTGACTGTAGACCCATATTTTCTTCCCCTCATGCTGAATTGCAACTGTTGCCTTCACCCTGTTGGGGCATTATTCTGATCAACTCCTCAAATAGTTGTAGACCTCTACAAATACAATTTGCTAATTTTGGCTTTAATCATGGACGACATCAATTACTGATTGTTAGTGGTGGGTCATTGCTAATTGCTTTATGTGCATTATCTTTAATCTTTCTAGGGAGTCTTTAGACTGGGAAGTAGGGTGGCAAAAAGCCATACTATAACAATTATACTTATTCCCAGGATCTCTGTTGGGCCATTCTCTGATCTCTTGTTTGTGCTCTCCGTTTGCCAAATCTGATGTGTTGCAATCTGTAGAACCAGCTTCCCTAGGTTAAGGGTAGGGCAGAATGGCAGAGAATTGTGTGTGGAGGTGTGGGGTGGGGGTACCTTGTCCAAAGCAAAACTTATTAGGTAACAGGGGAGAGATTTGAACCCAGGATCATTTGATACAAATATGGTCAGGCCAATGGAATATGCCTTTCTTTCAGAAGCCTGCAAAATAGGTTGATAGTGTTACAAAACATATTATGTCTATAAAATATTGTCCTATCAAATAATGAGCAGATGGAATTATCCTGGTGGAGAAGCATTCTTACCCATTCAGAGATACACTGAGGTGGAAAGGTCAGTAGTTATTTGTAGCAAACACACACATAATCATATAGCTGATTAGTAAGAAGCCAAACCTTCAGAATCATGATTTAGGAGTTTTTTTTTTTCCTGCTGTTTGCTGTCACATATTTAATGAAGACCTAAGTGTTCATTTAAGTCCTAGAAAGACTTTTGTTCTCTGTATATCAAAAAGTCAAATGCACTTAAGAAAGGTAAAAAGAAAGGTATTGACTTTTCAAAGATAACTTTTTTTTAAGAGAGAGAGAGAGCAAGAGAGAGTTTTATTTTTTCATTTGGTTTTGGTTTTTCCTCCACTTAGTTGAGTATGAGGTGCTGGGGATTGAACCAGGTCCTCAGGCCTGCCAGAGAAGGGCTCAATTGCTAAGTCACTTCTCTAGCCCCTCAAAAATAATCTTTGCATATTTGAGTTTGAAATTGTTAAAGTTCATAATGGAAATTATATATTCTCATTTAGCAGAAAAAATCATCTTTAAAATAGGGTGTTATTTTAGGTATTACAGAGCATCAACTTTCTGAAGAACTCTCCCCTTCAAAAGTAGGATTTTACTATTGAGTTTCCTATAACTGTTCAAATGTGACTTCCAGGTCAAACATCACAGTTTAAGTGGATTTAATGGATTTTCAGAAATAGTTTATAATACAATTTTAGGTCAATCCCTGTTTCAATTGAAACATCGAGCTAACAGTGAATAAAAGGTAACACTGATACTTGGCCACGCTGATGGCCTAGAGAATTGGTCTCTCTTTGAAAAATCTTCTCTTACTCATGGTAACAAACATAACTGGCTCATTCATTTTCTTTTCTCTGCATTTGTTTGAGTGCCTACAATGTGACAGGCATTTAGCTTTAAATATGCTTATATGCTAATTTTGGCAAGAGACTACTTGTATAAATCAGCTTTCCATCACTGTGACCAAAATACCTGACCAGAACAACTTTGAGGGGGAAAAGTGTATTGGGGGTTCACAATTTTAGAAGTCTCCGTTCACAGACCCCTAAGTCCATTGTTCTGTGCCCAAGGTGAGGCAGGATATCATGGCTGGAGGACAGAGCAGAAGAAAGCAGCTCACCTCCTGGTGGACATGAAGCAGAGAGGAAGAGAGGAGCCAGAGGGAAAATGAACCCTTCCAGTGATCTACCTCTTCCAGCTACACCCCACCTACTTACAGTTATCACCCGGTCCATTCTAGAATGGACTGATTAGGTCAGTCCAGTCATATCACCTCCAAACATTCGTGGAGTTTTGGGGGATACCTCGTGTCAAAACCATAATACCTATAATACGTGTCTTTGTTGAGAGTGCTTGTTATGTGCCCAGCACTTAACACAAAATATCTCTAAGCTTCCCAACACCCCTATTATGTTTTTGTTATTAATTTTACCCTTGTTTAAAGCTGAGAAATCATGCGCCTTGATGAAGGTCACAAATTTAATGGTAGAAATGTGATTTTAATTCAAGAGTGTATAAAGACAAACCTTTTTTTTTTTTTTATACCCGTTGTTCCTTCCTGAGCATCTCTGGGGTTGTTCATGCAGTCACTTAAGCTGACCTTGTGTAGTCAGAGACCTGCTGTTCCCAGTATCTTAACTTCTGAAAAAAAAATCTTTCTTGTAAACTTGGGGCCATGTTGAAGTTAGAGCCAGGTTCTTATAAAAGTAGGAGATGCTTAGGATGTGAGCCATACTGGCTAGGGTCTACACTACTAGAATGGCTCACTCTGAGGTTTCCAAATTCATACTGTGTCATTTGGGACCACAGCACAGTCTGTGGTGCATGCTAGGTGATTGTTCTATTAATCTCTTCTATTGTGGGACATGGCATGCAGTCTTGCCTGAGCCTAAGGAAATGACTGGATCAGGACTACAGGATTAAAAAAAATTTAACAGAATCCAGTCTTCATGGGACTTTTCAGGACTTGAACATAAGGATTCTGGATTTATCCAAGTAAGAATGACCCTTCTACCAACGAAAATGTGTTCCTACCGATTGAACCTGTAACCCCAGCAAGACCTGGGGACACATTAAGTATTATATTGGTGGATGCAGTTTTATTAGATTTATTGGTTCGTAGGGAGATATCTGCTCAGTGCTCAGCAACTTGAGGGGAATAAGGCCTTAGTTCCAAGATTACTCTGGAACTACATTTGGACTTCAGAGTCTCCATTGGATGGAATACCTCAAATTTTCGGGTGAGTGCTTGTCTCTGACATTCTTAGAGACATGTCCTCAGTCTTTGAACTGTTCTAGGACTTCTTTCAGGGCCAGTGTTTTAGTGGCAGTTTTGGAGCCAGGCAGATTTGCTGTTTCAGGAAAAGTCCTTAATTTTGGAAGTCATTGAAAAGTAAAGAATATTTTACAGGTTTTCAGGACCTGGTTTTTTATGCCAAGATACTAAGGAACTATAAATTTAGAACTAGAAGAATGAGCTACTTTACATTTATCTTCATTACCTTATGTCAAGCCCGATAGGTGAAGAAACTGTGTAACCCACTGACAAACCAACAGTCATAGATTCCTCAATGTATCATTGGTAGTCAGCTGGGAAGTGAGTTTTGAGAATGAAGAAGAATAGAATGAGAATAGGTTAGAGCCTTGGCTTACTTCAGGAATCTGTGATGCTTGTGAATAGGCCAGACCTGGGGCATGGTTGCTGTCTAGGAAGTTTGGGAGCTGGTATTAGTTTCTCATATGTAAAGGTATTGAATTTCAGGTGCAAAAATTTTCAGTCATTGTAGGACTGGGGTATAAAGTAGGTAATTGGCCATAGATGCAAAACCAGAAACCCTATTATTAGTAAATAAAATCCACAAGACTTGTGCTTTGTACAAACATGATGACTTTCATCTCAAGTACCTCCTTTGATCAATTAATACTGGCTTCCTGGAGTACTGTGTTGAGGAGTCTAAGGCTCTGTATCAGCTCATTGAGAAAGGAGATGCCTGATTAATAATGTCTGTCATAGGAATGGAGCAGGTGAGGAGTGGTAGTGCATGCACTTTAGACTTTAGAGCCAGCGTGACAGAACTTGGAGGGGATCATTGATCTCAGAGACTGGGTAAGACAAGCACTACTTATGTGAATAAAGTAACCCAAGCAGCACACTTTTCAAATACAACCGTTTCAAATAATTTTCATGTTTTTAAATTCATAAAGTCATGTGCCCAAAAGATAGCTTCTTGGCTTTTCTTAAAGGAAGGAAATAATGTGTCATGCATGTCCCCCACTACTTCCCTGTTTTCATCATTCAATGAATGTCTCTTATCTTCCTCCACCTTTCTACCTGTGTTTTTCTCCACGACAATGCATAAAAGCATCCTCTCTCCTCTTCAAGGTGGCTTTTCCATTATTTCTTTCTGGATCTATTTATTACTCATGACTTTAAAAAGGTAATGTGGAGAAATAAGGCTTGCTTTGAAATGAGAGTGGCCTCTCCCACACCATCCTGACATCCCCTATAACTTAAAAAGTGGGCATGATTTTCATGAATTACTATTTTTCTTCATTTCAGATTAATTTTACTCTGTCATCAAGCTATCAGATTAAAGCTCCAATTCTGACTGATTATATATGTTATTTGCATGATTTTGAAAATGGAAAATGAAAATTCAGTTTCCTGGTTCTCACCACTTGCTGAGCATGTCTCACTTGGGTCTGATTTTTGTTTGATTACATGAGTTGGAGTCCATGGTCAATTATACAGAATTTGGGTATCGTATTATCATCCAAAAGCTCAAAAGAAATTCAGCTTATATCTATTATTAAAATTGTGTTCAAGTGTACATCAAGTGCTATGTTTTTTACTCTGGAAGAGGTCTTCAATATTTTTATATCCAGTTTATTTGAAGTTGAGATTTTGAACTGTGGTTTTATTTTGTGGACCTGTTCGCTTCCTAAGTTGACCTTATGCAGAAAAAATACATAAATATTTAAGTAGATGATCTCAGTACTGTCCTCCTTCAAAAGAAATACACATATCATTATTGATTAAAAGATTTGCTTGCTTGCTTTTGTAATCTCTTTTTAGCTGAGTTTTATAGTCTTTGCTAGATCTTTCTATCACTATGTGTCATCAGAAGTACAATTTTTCATATCATATATATATATGCATATATATATATAATTTTTAATGTGGTAAGCTGTTCACCAAAATTGACTTTTTAAAATTTCTAAGTCTTCACAAAGAGATAAGTCTAAGATTCAGTATCTAAAATCCTCCCTTTTGAAGCAATAAGACTTTGTTTTTTTAAAAAAAAGATAGTAGATACTGTACTCATTACATATTTCCTTAATATAGAAAAAAGGAAATAGCTCTGTTGGTTGGTTTCTTTAAAGATATGGAGACTCACTGTAAGAAAAAAATAGAACCTCAAATTTCTTATTTTTTCTAGAAAGTAGGAGCATATGGAATATGCCTTTTTGCAAGAAGGCACAGTATGGAGTGGAATATGGCAAAATTTTAATATAAAACAAGCTTCTTTATTGACATCTTATAAGTAATACACCAGAGAAAGAGGGTTTGACCATTTCATTTTTTTAAATGACAAAATACATATAAATAGGATCTCTGATTCAAGACTGTATTGAGTTCATTGGCTATTTTTAGGGCAGCTTTAACTTTTCCATCAAGTATGAAGGGTCTGTCTCACAAATAGTATGTCCTTAAAAAGCAATTGAATCCATGATACAGTCTTGAAGCACAAGAGTGCTTCAACTCATCTTATGTGTAGTTGTAGAGTTGGAGTGCCCTGTCACACCCAAGTCTAAAAAAAAGGCAAGGACGGCTAGAAAACAGGGAGTTCTGAGGACAGCATCTGCCTTTGATTTATAAAGGACTAATTGTTACTTCTGGTTTTTCAGATTGCAAATTAGAGTACTGGAAAAGTATTTGATGTTAGTTGAGTGACCTCTCTTGTCCGCCAGTCCCTAAGCAGAATTAATTGCCTACCATGGATCTGGCTAGGTGGGAAAGTGGTAGAAACAACCCTCAAACAGTGTTTAAGAGAAAAGTGAGTGTTTGTTTAGAGTGCACTACACTGGTGATTCTTTGATTCTTAACCCCTTTGGTTTCTAACTTAGAGGAAGACATTAAAAACAAACAAACAATAAAAACCGCTTAAGTCCTGCAAGTTCTAATGTGGTTACTGGGATTTTGTTTTTCTGTGTTGTTACACAAGACTCCTTAAGTATAGGTTGTTGTTAAAGCAAATTTATAATGACATTGATGTATAAAATCAAGCTTTCTAAATTAAAGTCAGTACCTGTGACAACTAATCTACCATTCTTCATCAACTCTTTGAATTAGTAGGCTGATAGTTTCTTTTTGGTCACCTTTGAATATCAAAAGGAACTTGAAGATACAAGGTACATTTCAATACCACATTTATTGAACTAACCATGGACCTTAGGAAAAACTAGTTGTGGTAAAATATAAAAAAAGGCTGAGACTTGCAGTTAGTTGCATGAACTTGAACATCATAAATGTCTCCTACATCTCAGTTTCCATCTGTAAAATGGATGTGAATTCATCTACAAAGTAATTATTGCCATCTGCTTTGCTCTTCTCATCCTCTCCATGTGTCATGTCCACACCTCATTGCCCTCCACAGAGGCTAGTGTTATCCTGTATTGCGATGAGGCTGCTGTTGAGTGTATGCTTGTGACTTACATAAAGTGAGGGGAGTTCTTTTTCCAGGACTATGTGACTGGAAGCCTTTCTGAAGCATGTGAATCTACCAGTGTTTCCTCCTCCCAACTGCTGCCCTGAAATCTCACCATTTAGGGTTTACTACCTTTAAATCTTATGGAGTTTCTAACTCTGAGACACCTAGTTACAATGCATTATGATTTTCTCTTAAGGTTTTATTTATTATTGTTTGGGGTTTTTTTGTGTGTGTGTTTTGTTTTGTTTTTTGGTATTAGGGGTTTATCCTAGGGATGCTTTACCATTGACCTACATCAGCATCCCTTTTATTTTTTTAATTTTGAGACAGGGTCTCACTGAGTTGCTGTGGGTCTTGCTAAATTGCTGAGGTTGGCATTGAACTTGCAGTTCTCCTAAGTCTTGGGATTACAGGTGTATAATAATGTACCCAGCTCTTTTAAGTTCTTGTCAATGCCTGAGCTGGGGGCTGAAGTAAGCCCTAGCATTTTGGATTGGATTATGAGGGAATCAAAATAAAGAGGAGAAGGTGGAATAGGAAGTTTTCTGCATAGGTGAAAGAAGGGACTCAGGCAAGTGCAAAGATCCACTATCATTAATTTCAAAGATTTACTTGTTAATGTATGATGTAATAGACTACATTTAGAAATCTTATCATTTTTTTAAAAGAAAAAATCCTTACTGTTTAGCTTAAATATGGCTTTTGGATTTTTTTCTTTAGTAATCAATAATTTATAATTTTAAAAATTTATTTAGATTATCTCTAATTGTTTTTTCCTAGTACTAAAATTTTAAAATCAGGGATAGCTCTTTTAGAAATTAGTGCATGGTTTAAGGAAGAAGAGGAAGAAGGCCTTCCTTAGTTGCCCTATTACCTAGTGCTTACCTCTGAGGTTTATTTAATATGACAGGTGGTGACAAACAGCTGCTTTTGACATCTCTTGCAATGTAATTGTATGCTCATTGACAAATGCTCCTGACAAACGAAAACCTGGTATTATTCTAAAACAGAAGAGAATGAATATAATTCAGATATGGGATAATAAAAATGGCTTCTCTAAACATGTCAAATAAATTGGACCCCTAAGGAGGGAACATATTACAAGTGGCAAAGATAAAATAGAATGGGAAAAATTTCCCCCTAGAATTGTTTTTGTTGTTGTCACTTGTCAGAGTAAATTAATACTCTTGGAAGCAGTGCTATTACCATGCCACCTTGTGCTGTTGTTTTTTAGTAGTTTGAACTGTTAGTGCTAATTGAAAAACTATCTGGGAAAGTTAATTGGGAGTGACACTAGTTAGTTGTGACTGAGAATGTAACCACATTAATTGTAGCTTATGGGTCAGATAAAGGGCTAGGCCGTCCTACCTCTTGAGTTTTAGCTGAGTTCATGAGTTCATTGTTTTTATATCATAATATTTTAGTATGGGATAACTTTGGGGAGGCAGGGGTAACTTCACATGTAATGTGGGGGCAGGTGGAAATGCTGTCACTATCTTGTTGGGCAGCTGGCATGTACTCCTTATGGTCTAGTAAATCAGAAGTAAAATTAGCTGAGACTCAGAACATGCATACACATTTCCATCAGAATGCTTTGCACACTTTAACCAGACACACGCCATTTTTTTTTTTTTGCAATTTTGTTGCCTGCACTATTATTTCTCTAAGATAATTAATTTAAAATTTTCTGGTTTTGCTTATGTTTCATATAAACAATAATACTTGTGAGTTGGAATGTTTGATATTAAGCTACTACATTTTCATTATGTGATAAGTTGCAATCATGGAAAAATATTCCTAATAGTCCCACATTTTGGGATATATTTAGAAGATTGATACATATACCATTGTTTTTCATAGCTGCTTAGTTGGTTGTTTATAGTTTCAGAAGCATTAATTTTTACCTCATATTTGTTGAAATTGGAAATGCATTTGTGTATGTATGATATTGAAGAGGAGATGAAAAGAAAACACACATTTCATATAATTATTTCTTGGACCCTTCTGGGATTATAATAGTGAATACTAATTAGAACAGGTACACTTTAGGGCACTGTATAGAAGAGGTTTCCTGCAATAAAAGGATGAGAGACAGAGCTGGGAGCCGAACCAGCTGGCCCATTAAGGCTCATTCCAGGCAATTATAGGTGATAAAACAGCAATGCTGATCAATTGGTGGGGGCTGCCAGGTGCTAGTGTAGAGAATTTGGAGGCTGAGTCTAGGTTCAGTGGGGAGGATGCAGCCTCTGCTGCAGCCTGGAAAGAGACTGGGGCAGCAAGTATGCTAGTGATTAAGCATCCCTCTCCCAGGTGGCAGTACCCTTGCATAGCACTTTTGTGGCTGTAGTTTTACATTGAAATAGATATTTTTTAAAAATGCTTGGGCCATTGGATTTTTCACCTACTTAACATTTCTATCTTGGTTATTTTTTGCTTTGGTGTAAGATTTTATTGCACATCTAATATCAATCATAATGAAAATCTAAATTGATTCTTCCTTTGCTTTTCTCTGATCATATTTTGACATTCACTCTTGTCTACTGCTCATATTTCCGTGGCTTATGCAGCCTTTAAACTGAATTCTACAAAGTGGCTTTGGGACTAACTAGACCTCTATGGATTCTATTTTATTGAAGCTGAAGTTAGATTCAGACACTTATTTTCACATATTGCTAATGTGCATGTATTACCTTTTGTATATCCAAACTCCCAGCAGGCTGAGAATGTAGAGGATGCAAGAATTTATGTAGTTTAAAAGTGCATTTTTACATACATAATATCAGAAACACAATGAGATGGCTTAAAAATACTGAGAAAAGCTATTAAGAGTGGGAAATTCTTGGTGTTGTCTCATGATGACTTCTAGAGGTCCGGATCTTCAAACATGCATATAAGAAGGAAGAGATATGGGACTTCTTTTTTTCCACTTCCTCTTTAAGTACCTTCTTGTCCTGCTTCCAGAGAGGAGCAAGAAGACTAAGGGTTGAGATTCTACTCTAGTCTGGACTGGGAAACCAGGGTTTACATTTTTAAAAATAAATCCTGTCATTCCCCTCCAGTCTCAATCCTGTACAGGGGCCAACATTCTTTTGGCACTGCAAGCACCCCTAGCGACTGAAAAACTTGATGATTAGCCAGGTTCTACTCTTATATTTTCTTCCGTCTCAGATCCTACCCCTCAGGTATCCCAAACCTATCAAGCAACGCATCAAGCAATCTATGAAGCCCCAGTGAAAAATATCTCAGACTTTGTCCAGTAGGCCATTTCTCCTAAAAATAACTAACTAACTAACTAAATAAATAAATAAAATAAATAAAAAATTCCACACCCCTCTAGACAGCAGTTACACTCACATGTAAGCATGCATCAGAAACACTGATTGGGTTGCTGGATCTCACCCTCATTTTTCAGATTAAGTAGGCCTGGGCTGGGACCTAAGAATTTGCATTTCTAATGAATTCCCATGTTGTTGACCTGCTAGTCTAAAGACTACACCTAAGAGTCATTGCAAAATGTTGACCTTCTTCATTTGAAGCCTCACCCCAGTGAGGTTGAATTTATGTAGGCGTTGGATTAGTTATCCTCCAAATGATCTTTGTTTATGCAGATACTTGCTTGCAACATGTACAAAGCTCCAAAGGTGGAAAACATGTTAGAATTTTCAACAGTGACCTTCTGGTGTTCTTTAATTGTCCTACCAGTCCTCCCTGCTCCTCCTCCCCATCCGTGTCTCCCTCCCACTACCTTTATTGTTGCTTCTTCCCCTACTCCCCAAATACCAGCAAGCCAACAAACAAAAACCCAGCACACACAGAGCCAAGAATGCAAGGGGATAAAATGCCTTGAATTGCAGTGCCAGAGAGATACACATCTCCAGGGCCTCATTCACACGAAGACTGTGTGAACCATGCCCCATCGAGTTGTGTAATGTGTAGCCTTGTTGAGAGAGATTATTTGGCAACACGTAGCTGCAAAAATCCTTTTTATAAGCATGGTTGTTATTCCCTTTCTGGACTGGCAGGATGGATAACTAGCCCACTATTGAGAATCCACAATTAATACAAAGCCTCCAGCTCCTTGACAGACCTCTAAAATGACAGACTTGTAGAAAATTCATTTGTAATAACTGATTTACCAAAAGAGGTAGCCTTGAGCTGGGGCCAGTCTAGACACTGTGACAGCCTCACCTTCAGGGGGAAGGACTCAGAAAGCCAGATCTCCTTTGGTTATGCAAGGGAAACTCCCTGGTCCCAGCCAAGGAGTGTCTCTTGTCAGAATTTCTTTCCTCAATGAGACTGAGGAGCAAGAGTCCCGGAAGAAAGAGAAAGACTAGGAGTCATCCCACACTTTCCCCAAATTCCTGATTCATTTGAAATCAGCAACCTCAATTTACACATCAGTCCTTCTAATCCCTCCACATAGCCCTCTGGGTTTTTCCCACACCCTCGGCTGGGAAACCATTTTCTTCACTACTCAGCTAGTTCTCACTCTTTATTATTAAGCATGTGTTGAAATGAGCATCATAGATTCTACCACTGCCCTGAATGCTTTGTTATATTACTGGGAGAGAAAGTGGCAGATAATTCTTCCCCTCCAGAATGTTCCCATACCATCCTTCTCACAGTCCTGCTTGGGAGGGTGGGGGTGGTCTGTGCTGTGTGTCTTGCTTTGAAATATAATGACAAGTGTCTGTAAAATTCTTTTGCCTGGTCAGCTTGGATAGTATGTCTGTTCCTTAGATGATAATGACAAGCAGGTTTGGTTTTTATTTCCCTAATATGAAAGACTAATATGCTGCAGTTATTTCCCATATTGTTTTTTATTTTCCACAATAGCTTTTATTAGAAAGGTAAATTCTTAGCCCTGCTACGACTCTTAAAATGTCCCCTGGTTATCTCTCCTTTGCTAAGAAATTCAGAGGAAAAACAAGTTTCTGTTCCTCCTTATTGCTAGAATTCCATATGGAATATAGAAAAGCATCTTACAGATAGGGATTGATGTCCCTTAAGGCAGGGGAGGGGGGTGGACTTCTTCTGTGACAACTCCCGCAAGTTATTTTAGTGACTTGTCTTCCTAAAATAATACAGATTGACTGAAGACTAGAAATTGGGGCTTTGGCAAGGGTGAACAACTAATAAAATATGTCTCCACTCACATTTCTGCCCACTTGATTCCTTTCCAATGAGGGTGGTTTAGAACAGTGCTGTTCTTGCTAAAAACTGCTGACTTTTATTTCACACTAATAACACCTGGCATCTTTATGTGCTAAGGATAAATTAAGCACCTTGTGAACACTGAGTAGACATGGGTTTCACCATAATGGAACTTATTCTACACTCATTATATATAGAGAGAAACCTGTATTTGTGACTGTGGTGGGCATGCATGCAGCCTGTCAAAAGGTATTAATAGCTTTGGCCATTTTGCTGACTTCAGGTAACGGCAGCACTTTTTGATGCATTCTTATGAGTTGTTAATATAGATACTGAGACTATTAGAGTTGAAATGGCCCTTGTAATCCACTTAGTTCAAAAATTTCATTTTGCAGACTGAAGAAATTGAAAACTAGAGTAATTATTTTGAGGAATTATAAAATCTACCCTGTGCATTTGGTCAGATTCAAAACTGGAACACAAGGCTTAGACACCCGGTCCAGGTGCTTTCTATTAATTACACCGTGCTTTTCTTCAAATAATTATCAAATTATTCAAATATATGAACATTTGTATCACTTTACAGCATTCTGAGTTATGGTTTTTAAATTTTGAAAGGCACTAAAATACACATTCTTTCATATTTTAAAAGATTTATTTTGAAATTTTAGATTTACAGAAAAATTGGGAAATAATTGTTTTTTGTTAAGTTTCTTTCACACCATACTTCCTAATGTTGATATCTTAGACATAGAATAATTGAACAAGAAATAATAATTGTGCAATATCATTAAACTTAAGACCTTATTTGAATTTTGTCAGTGGTTTTTGGCTCACTTTTTTTTTGGTGTGTGTGTGTGTGTGTGTGTGCGCACGCGTTCCAGATCCTATCTGAGATCTCATAATCTCATATAACATTTAGTTATTACTTCTTATTGCCTTTCAGTCTGTCATTGATTCCCAGTCACTCCTTGTCTTTTATAACCTTGACACCTCTAAAGAATCTGGTTAGTTATTTTGTCTAATGATGCTCAACTTGGCTTTGTTTTTATGGTTGTAGTAATGTTATGGACAGCTCTGGAATCAGAACACATCTAATTCATGGTGTATCTTAGCTTATCAGGTAGCAAGTTTTTTCTTAGTGTGCGTGAAATGATAATACATGATCCATGGTGTCTTAGAATCAGTGTGTGTACATATAGATACAGATATCAACATCTATCTGGTCTCTGCCTTCTGCACTCAATTCAGTGCCATGATTCCTTTGTAATAGAGTGGAATGTGTGTTTTCTTGAATTAAAAGTCTTGTAATAAAAAAGGAGAATAAATACAATAGGTGGAGAATAAACTAATTAAGAAAGTACTATGATTAAAAGCACATGGGGGTGCTGGAGCAGTGGCTCAGTGGTTAAGGCGCTTGCCTGGCATGCATGCTAAAGTATGCGGTTTCAAACCCCAGAACCATGTACACAACAAAGTGTCTGAGGATTGAAGGTCACATGCAAGACCAGATAAAATGCTTCTCTCTCTCACTGTTCCTCTTTCTTAATAATAATAATAAAGCACATGGTGGGGAAAGAAGAGCTGTGCAAAACCATTCTAAACAAGTTTGAAATTGTTTATTCCATGTGACAACTAGAAATAGTTTAGTCTTTCTCCATAGTATATTATGAATTTCATGACTTTCTGAAATACTTTTTGAGTGGCTAAAGCACCATGTGGCAGGAGATGGGGGTTGGAGAAGTTATGCTATAACATGCATGGAAATACCAAGCAATCAAAAATTGGTACCTTCTTTTCATCCTCCTCTTTTTCTTCTTGGTGTTTCATATCTCCCCCCCCCCTTTTTTTTTCTTCTTTTTTTTAATACTGGGGACTGAACCCATACTGCTTTAGCATACCCAATCCTTTTTTTAAAAAAATTTATTTTAAGACAGGGTCTCCCTAAGTTGCTGAGGTTCTCACTAAGTTGCTGAAGATGGCCTCAAACTTGTCTCAAATTTATGATCCTCTTCCGTCTATCTCCTTAGTTGCTGTTATTTTGGATGTTCACCACTGCTCCCTGCTCATCTCTTTCTTTATTTCCTCTTCCTCCACAGCCTCCTCTTTCTTTCCTTACCTATGGTCTATCTTCTGTATATTTACTTTTCTTCTTTCTATATTGTTACCTTCTAAAGGAATATGTGTTCAGTCTGCATAGCCATAAAACTGCCAAGCAAAGTTTGGTAGAGAAAGCAACACAAACTTAAGAAGCTCTGTCACACAAGTCATTTGCAATTTTACCTGGTTGGAGCGTATGCTGTACAGAAAGCATATGAAGAGATGATTAGCACAGTGTTCCAATATATATTTTCCATCAGGAATTTATAGGATAGTGTAGGACTCAGACTGTTAGTATATGCTATAGCTAGTCTCTATACCAAAATAAAAAATGGGAAACCTATGCCACACATACTTTTCCCCCAACCAGAGCACAGTGCATTGGGCATCTTGTTTTCTAGTAAATGAGACCCAGGTTTGCAGGTAGAAATTGAGTTTCAGTTTGAGGCTATCAGCTGAGAAAATCTGTTTTCTTGCACAGGCAGAGGATCTCTGTAGCCCTTCCTGTAACTGTTAGCAAGTACCCTGCTCTGCCCTTCCCTTGCACCTCCTTCTGATAAATCTGTTATTCAGAGGAAGAAGGTCTGGGAGCACAAAATGACTCATTAACCTATTAGGCAATGGGATACTTGGGTTTTGACTCAGGCTGTTTCAGCCGTAGTCCTGGCTTCCTTGGCAACTTGAAGGCATCAGAAATCTGAGATTTCAAGTCCTGAATTCAGTATTGACATGAAAAAATGTCACTTGTGTTGTGCTGAAACAGGCATGCTGATTATGTAACAGCTTCCAACACATTCCCTGCTGGTGGTGGGTTTTGACTGACATTTTGTGGGCCTTATTACTCTTGAAAACAACACTAAAAATGCCATGACAAGCTCAAGATGGAAAAATGAACACGTGATCCTCTCCCTGCCGAACTAGAAAATGGCATTTTGTAATTCTCCTTGGAAGAAGATAGAAAATAAAAAATATTCACATGATTCGTAATATTGAATCTCCTTTTGTTCCCTGCAGGATGAGGGGATCCTCAAATCTTAGAGCAGTTTAGCATGGTCTAGTTTCCATAACCTTTCTTTGGGCTTCTTACAACTCAGGAACACATGCTGACTTTTGAAGCAGAGAAAGAAATGCATTAGACAGCAATGGTTTGATAAATATTAAATTTACAGCAGTGATGAGTTCTTTTGATTAATCCTTGGTAGAGGAAGTTCATCATTTTAACAATGAAGAGATGGAAATGGAACAGAAATTCAGTTCCCATGAGTAAACTTAAGGTGATTTTTTTTTTGTATACAACAATTTTTCAAAGGGGATGGAGCTTTAAAATGTCAATGAAATGTAAATGACTTGTTGTATTGGTTTAAATTGACTCATTGGCTCTCCTCAAATAAACTAGAAGAGCAAACACTAGGAATTAGAATTTCAACCCCTGGAATTTTCTTCTAATTTTATATAACTGATTACATCAATTAGACTGCATGCCCACCAGCATCCCTGGATTCTGAATTCTATCTGCCCTGTTTTATAGTTAATAGTAATGATAGCAACAGCAATGGAAATAATAGATTTCTTGAGTTTTTGTTTTTTTTTTATTTTGTGAACACACACAACCTGGCTTCCATACCTATTATGCAATACTTTAGTGTTATTTTTTAAAATCGTACTCAACTCAAACTGGAGAGATGGCAAGTTTGGTGTCACTTTTCTACCAAATCAAATGCTCTCTGCACCCAGAAGAGGAGAAGCAGGCCTGGAGGAACAGGCAGGCCCAGAATGAAAAGCTACCCTTGTGAATCGTTTTGAAGGAAAGGTAGTTGTGAAAATTGTGCTTTGTTAAGTATCAAGAGATATGGAGTTAGAAATCATCTTTTGGTTGAGGCAGAAAGATCATTTTTCTGGAAGCACATGTTTAATGTTGGCAAAGCATAAGTTGTTTTTGATAAACCTGTTTTCATGTAGAAATTACTATAAATGGGCAGCAGATGTTTGCTTTTAAGGGGCCTACTTTTGATTGGTCAGCAAGCTAAGAATGCACGTGGTGATTGTTAAGAGGCAGCTGGTGTCAATTTAAGGGAATGATGTTTTATCCTCTTCCGTCTTGACCAGTCTGAGAAGAACAGCATTGATGCTTAAAGATATATATTCAATATTCACCATGATATCCAGAAACTGTTTGTAGAAATGCATCGGTAACTTTACAACACAATACAAAATGCCATTTTTTACAGTTAGGATTTTTTCTGTTTAAAACTATTAATATATTTGTATTCTAATGGTTACCTGCTTAGGTATGGCTGAGTTATATTCTAAGAACTTGATTACAGAGGTGATGAATGTTATCCTGTATAAAATGATGCATACCTAGAATTTAAAAGAGTCTCATTTTGTCTCAAAAATATAAAGTAACTAGAAACATGGCTGTTGCAATCCTATGTGTTAACAACCAAAATTTGGAGAGGAAACTTTAGTGAGATTGAAAATCATGGCATTTTTTTGGAGGGAGAAGGTTTATATGAATTGTCACAAGAGATGGAAAATATGTTATTTTTCCTGATTCCTTATTATTAAGAATTTAAGAAAACTAATGAATATTTGTTATTCATGGAGTAAAGAAATGATGAGACAAAGTCCTAAAGATAATTGTGATTTTAAACGCCATCAGGGAGAAAGCTGCTCTTGACAAAGTTATCTTAGCTGCTGCCTTTTGATGATGGACTCTGCTCTTCCTTGTCTTTTTTAAGTTTACTTTTGAGTTATGTTATACAGTACAATGCATTATACACTATTCCCAGCATTCTTGAACTTTCCTTTATCACCTATTTTTTTCCATCTTCTCCTCCTGTACAAGCAACCAATGTTCTGGGATCTGACACCATTGATTAGTTTTGCATGATCTTGAACTTCATATAAATGGACTTATACTATTGGAAAGAGCCAGTGCTGGTATATGAGAATCAACTGACAAAGATGGATGAGAAGGAGGCACACAGGCTCAGGATTGTGCAAAGTGCAGTTTATCAGAGACTTGGGGACAGAATCCTATCTTGGGCTGCAGCAACAAGGGATTCCTGTACCCCAAGACAGAAGGAATGCGTTCATATGCTAAGCTGGACAAGGATAAGTTGCATTCAGTTGAAGTGTACCTGGCTTTCCCAAATTATTTATGTGTCAAGTGTCAGTTTAGAAAGAGTCTGGACATCAGTGGCTGGCACAACTCACTTGACTATCTCATCACTTTGGCCTGTAGGGTTGGGATGCATCACATTGGGTGATGACCAATGTGACTGTCATCAGGCTGGATCTCTGTAGTTCAGTTTTGTAACTGGGCTCTTTTGCTCAACAAAACATTTTTATTCACCCATATTGCATATACAAGCAATTCATTTTCTTGTTATTACTGTGTAGTATTCCATTTTATGTAGGTACGAATCCATTCTTCTGTTGATGGGTATTCAAATTTTCCCCTATTCATAATTTAACTATTGTGAACAAAGGTGCTAAGAACATTCTTGAACCTATCTTCTGGTAATTGCATTCACTTTTCTTGGATATACATCAGGAGCTGAATTGTTGGGTCACAAAATTGCTTAGACATTTTAATGATCTGTTGGGTGTGTCCTGTTATTCAAAAAACTTTTTTTTTCCATATTGTTTTTGTAGTTCTGGGGATTGAACCCAGGGCTTTGCACATGTCAGGCAAGTGTTCTACCACTGAGCTATATGCCTAGCCCTATTCAATGTGGTTTTAATTTGAATTTGCTTGGAAAAAATGATATTGAATACGTTTTCATATTTTTATCATTCGTTTATATCTCCTCTTTGCAAGTGCTTCTTCAAATTTCTTACTCATTTTAAAATCAAATTGCTCCTTTTCCCCTCTGATTTGTGGTAGCTCTTTTTATACTTTGGGTGTGAATCCATTGTGAGCTATGAACTGTGAATATCATCTCTCAGTCTGTCTTGCCACTTCACTCTCTTAATGTCAACTTTTGATGAACAAAACTTATAAAATTTTATTTTCAGTTATTAGATATTGTTGTGACCTGCTGAAGAAAACTTTGCCTATTCTATTTTTTTGTTTTCTTATTCATCCAGTTCTCTTCTACGCTACTGCTTTTAAATTGTGTGAGAAATCTTTGTCTATTTTGCATTTTGTTTTCTTAAAATGTTTTGAACAAACATAGTTTTGCTAAGGACTCAAGATTCTCATTATTAGTATGTATATGTATGTGTATACATACATTTAAAATTATCATTTTATATTTTTACATATGTATTTATGCATACATAAAGTATATTTGTGTACATATATATTTATATGTATTATTTGTTTTTCCATACTAGGGATTAAATCCAGGGCACTCTATATCCCCAGCCAATTTTTATTTTAACTGTGAAACAGAGTCTCACTAAGTTACCAAGACTGGCCTCAAACTTGTGATCCTCCTGCCTCAGCCTTCGGAGTAGCTGGGTTTACATGTGTCAAAGTGCCCTACTTCATTTTTAATTACATATACAGCGTATCTCACAGCGTTGTTACAAGGATTAGAATAAAACTTATGAAATTTTGATACATGGAAGCATTGTCATTATATATAATATATATGTATATATAACATGTATAATGACAACACTCTCTCTATATATATCTTGTGCTGTGGTACTTCCTAATATTATTAGGAGTATAGGACTATTACTTTCATGCTCAGTGACTGTTGTCAACTGAAAGTTTTAAGTTGTTTCTGTCCTGCTAGTCATATTCATCCACCTATTTCGAGTGTTGGTGCTCATATTCAATTTTTCATTTGTTTCACTCTACTAAACTATTTATTTCCTTCCTTAGTACTTGAGGATTGGCTATGTATTACTTGGTCATTTTTCAAAAGAATAGATTCCCTCCTTCAACATGAACTTTGGAATAATTTTTGCAGGGAGTTATGTGATGCCAAAAAGTGAAAATATGCCAAAAGAGGACTTGAGAATGAAACATAGAAGCAAATAAAGATCACCTTGTAACTGTTCATTCAGCCAAAAAATCAGGTTATAAAATTATAGCACATATCTCCAGTTAAAATCATAACAATAAAATGTCATAGGAATTAAAAAGAATCTATACCTAAGAATCAAGGTATGAATACTTGTAGTGTCTGGATATTTGGGGTTATCCATGATTTAGTGGCCTTCTTTTTGTTTTACATATATATGTGTATGTGTATGTATGTGTGTGTATGTGTATATATGTATGTATGTGTGTATATGTGTCACATATATATCACACATACACACATCCATTTACATATATATACACACAATTTTTTTTAGGTGGAAAATGAGTTCATTTTGTATTTTTTTGGTGCAGATAAACATCTTGGGAAAACACATAGCATGCTTTTTGTTCCAAAACTATCTATGCACAGGCACTGACATCATCAATTTTTAATAGCCACCACCTCCTCTTCCTTGTCCAAAGTAGCCACCTCCAAAGCCCCCCCTGCCACCACCTCGCTGGAATCCCCCAGATCCTCCGAAGCCCCCTCCTACTCTATAATCTCCACCACATCCTCTGAAATCTCCACCAGATCCTCTGAAGTCTCCACTGAAGTTGCCTCTATAACCCCCTCTGAAACCACCACCGCCACCTCCACCCCACCTCCACCCCACCTCCTCCATATCCTCCTCTAAAGGTGTAAGAGCCACCACCATATCCTCCACCCCCTCCAAAGCCTCCACCACCAAAGCCTCCACCACTGTTAGAGCCACTCCCATAGCCTCCAACATCATATCCAGAAACTCCCCTTCTATATTCACTTCCATTATCGTATTGGGCCACCTTGGACAATTTTTTTCCATTGCAAACTTCTGAATAAAAAAAAGAAATTTAAAAGCCAAAGTAAAAAAGCACTAATTCAGCAGATACTGGTGAGACTATCTTTGCCAACAATTATTCCAAGCCTAAAAGGGGTCTCAGAAGAAAAATAAGACATTTTGCAAACACAGGAGCTTATATATCTGTTCACTAGACAGGAATCTCTGTTCAGTAGACAGGAATCCCCAGTTTATATTTTTGTGAAATTTAGCAAAATGATAATTCTCTGTGTAGTAGTAAGAAAAATATATAGAGATGTGAAGGCTCATTGATTGTGTAGGGCAATTTCTTACTATCTTAGCTACTTTGATTTTTTTTGTCCCCTCCTAAAGAAAGCTTGAAAGGATTTGGCCTAGTAAAAGCTGCTTTTAACTTGAATCTACACCTTTTAGTTTTGAAGTCTTAAAGAGTTTTATTCATTCATGTCAGATTCAACAGGATAGATCTGTTTTTTTCAATTTGGGTGATGGACCCTCCAAGAATAAAATGGTACTTTATTCATTGGAAGCATAGAAATGTTTTAAACATACATGAATAATGATTCAGTTAATAGCCATTAGTGTCCAGGTTGCCAACAGGTAGGAAGAGCCCATTTATAAATTAAATCTGCTCAATGGTTGACATGTGATCCTTGTCCTTTGTGTCTTTTATCATTATCATCAACAAGAACCACATTTTTGGTCACAATATATGCACATATCATTAACAGGTGACAAAGTCAACCTAGGTGCAGGAAAGATGGTTCAGTGGTAGAGTGCTTGCCTGGCATATGTGAGGACCTGGGTTCAATTCCCAGCATAATGCACACAACTAAGTGGAGGAATCCTACCGTAGAACATTAAAAATTGTTCCTCCTATCAAACTGCACCTTGTGCTTATTAACCATCCTCTCTCCATCCCCATTTTACGTCTATAATCTTCTTAAGTTCTAGTAACCATTGTTCTACTCTCCATTTTTATAAGATCAACTTTTTGACTTCCACAGACAGATGAGAATACATGGTATTTGTAAAAAGGCTAACTGTGAAAGGCCATGAAAACAGCACAGGAATTGTAAAAATTTGTTATCTTTGCCCACCATAAAAAAAGTCATAAAAGTCAATTTCCATTTAACAAGTAGTGATCATGGCCTCTCTGTATGCGAAATAGTACCAGATATTCTGAGAGTAATGTATATGAAAAGCACAATTCTACCCTTAAGGAACTTACATTTAGAAAAAGTAAAAAGATTCTTATAATTAAAATAGAAATAGTGAGCGTCAAATTAAGTGAGGTAAGATGACACAGAATAAGATTTTCAAAAAGCTTCCATTCAAAAATGGAAATTTACATGGGGTAAGAGTACTGGTTAGTGGAGAAAAAAAGGAAAAAACTGGAGACATGGAAAAGTATTGTAAGTCACTGCATCACTATAGGCGATATGAATGATAGACTGAACTAGAGCAGTGGACAATAGGGAAAAGTCAAGAAGAAATCGAAGGAAGCAATATGTGGAAATGGATTCCATTGGACTTGATAATTGGTCAGATATAGTAGATATGCAAATAGGGAATGATAAAACTTTGGATCTGGATCACCAGAAATTTGGCATTCTGCCATAGATATATGGAGATGACAATGGGTAGAGATTATATTTACAGTAGAAAATATATGACCTACTCATATATTGGACAATTTAAGAAGTGTTTATTTAAAAAGGAATCATTTCAAAAGGATTGAGTATTGGCAGGTGTCATGGAGGGTAGAGCAGAATCTGGGCCTTAGTGGCTGATTTATACCAAGTGGTAAGTGTGAAGAGACAAGGAAAAAAAACAACTAAACTTAGCAGGAAAAAATTACACGAGATAGACACATTCCCGGAAATGACTCTAGTTGAGGAAAATGGACAGCCCAAGGCAATCTTTCAGGAAAGGAGCAAAGGGAATATTTACCTTGGCCTCACTCTGCTCCTTCCCTGCAGCCTCTATCGCCAAAGCCACCTGCAACTGCAAGGTCATGGGGGCCCTGTTGATTGGGTCCATGTAGTCAGTTTTCTGGGAGTGCTAAGCAGGTGGGTAAACAGACAGATATGTGGATGCCTTGCAGCTTGTGTGAACTGTGGAACTCAGCCAGGTTTGGGTATAGGACTGTTTGCACAAAGATGCACTTGCAGATGCACACTTGCATACAATGACATGCAAGCCAGACTCTTGGACAATACATTTGTTTAGAGAAGAGTTTCTTAACCTTGCAACTGTTGACATTGTGAGTCAGATAATTCTTTGCTTTTGTGGTTTGTCCTGTGTGTTGTATGATATTTATTTAGTGACCTCCCTGGCCTCTACACACTAGATGCCAGTCACACCCCCCAAATTGTGAAAATGAAAAATGTCTCTAGACATTGCAAATGTTCCTGGAGTTAGGGGTGGGGGTTTGAACAAGGACAAATCTTCCCTGGTTGAGACCACTGATGCAGAAGCTGTGAAACGGAAAGTGATCCAGAGAACAGAAGTTGGGAAGCACAGTCTGAGAAAAGGAATGGATCCTTAGGGAGAGAAGTGTCCTGATAGAGTTCTCAGAATAAGTGTAGCCAACAGTGTCATTGCAACAGGAAATTCTTTATGAGGGATGGTTTCTCTAGTAGTGAGATCAGATTGCAATAGGCAGGGATGGACAGGTGGGGAAGGAAATGTGGAATTAGTTTAGTAGAGGAGGGAAGAAGAGAGGGAGGACCATAATTTCAACAGGGGGGTTTAGGATTTGCTGAGGATGGAGGATGAAACCAGGAAATGATAGAGGAGTTGAGGTCATGGCTTATGCTTACCGAGTACATATGCTGGTGCTGCTACAAGGGTGCTTCATGTGTTAATACGTGTGACCCTCAACTCAGGTTGATGCCTTTTTGATCTGCCTGAGCAGATGAGGAAACTGAGCATAGAGTGTTTAGTCACTCAATCCCAGGCTACCCGCTTGGTAAGTGATGAAACTGTATTTGAAACTATGCTGAAGAGGAGAGAGAAAATTCCAGCTATCAAAAGAGTTGCATGTCAGACATGTACAAATAAGAGAGAAAAAGAAATTAAGAAAAAATGAGAACACAATCTGATGTATAAAAGGAGAAGAATTATCATTCCTGGCTTTGAATGGAATCGACAGTCTCAATAGGTAGTGTTTGAAGCCTTTTATAGAAACTGAGAGGGGCAGAGGCAGCAGAGAATGTTCTCAGGGAGGCGCTCCCACTTCAAAATGTTAAGAGTGCAATTATTCCGCTTGTCTGCCCACAAATGCTTCTTTGATCAATTCAAAGAATTCATCGTTGCTGCACAGTTGCTTTCATTAGTGTGTATGTTTATTTGCTGTTTCTACTGTAACAAATTGCCACAGAAATAGTATTTTAAAACAACATAAGTTACTATCTTCATGTTCTGGAGGTTAGAAGTCCAAGGTCAGTTTCACTGGGTTAAAAGTCAAGTTTGGGCAGAGTTGGTTCCTACTGGCATCTTTGAGGGGAAAGATGCCCCTATTTCCTTACCCCTTTCCAGTGGCTGTGTCTGTGCCTCCACATGTGGCTTCTTCCATCTTCATCCATTCTCTGCTCCCATCCCTGTCATCACATTGCTCTCAGAGTTTGACTCAGACTCTGACTCTCCCTGGTTGGGGCCTCTTATCAGGCCCATGTGATTTCTTTGGGCCCATCTTGACAAGGCAGGATTATCTTCCCATCTCAGGGTCTTTAGGTTATTCACATTCGGATATGTTCCTTTTGCCTTATAAGGTAACATGGGGAGTAGAACATGGACATATTTGGGGGTATCTTCGGCCTACTACAGTTGGTTTCTAGATTACCTTCTAGATCAATGGAAAGATGGTTTTATTTTAGTCTAGAAAATTGGGACATGACTTCTATTGCTTGGGATCAAATCTTATCATTACTAGCACTTTCTAGATCCATGACATTGAGTCAGTTATTTAACCTCTTTGTGCTTTCATTCATTCCCTTATCAGTAGAATAAGGATTGTAGTATTCACAAGCTTTGTTTGGGGAACTAAGTCAATGCATGCATACAATATCTGACTCTTACTGAGTATTAATAAGTATGATCAATTATTATTCCTTTAATTATTTCATACAACATATTTTCTTCAAAGTGTTTAAATTAGAAGAGTGATGCTCATCTGATTTCTTTATTAGATCACGCTGCTTCTCTAAAAGCAATGGCATACACAAAAGGTGACACTTCTTGGCTACTACTATGAGGGAATGAGAATACAGGGCTTGTGTCAATTTAGTTCCTCTGGAGGATCATCGGTGATTACCTTCAAATCAGCCTGAGGTCAGAATCGGCATTATTTTCAGTCCAAGAAAAAGTCTGTTGCATTTAAGAAAAATATTATAATAATAGCTTTTCCTATTTGCTGCAAAGCAAACACCAAAACTTTGAACTAATTTTTACAATGCTCAGCACATCAGGTCAAACTATTTTTAACACCTTGACTAAAAAGAAACAATGAAACAACTGACTTGATTTTTTCATTTTATGCCATTTTCCTTTGGCCTCTGGTTCTTCATGCCCTTTTAACATTTTTGTTAATAGGTGGTATTTAAGTGCAAGAGTTTGAAAGTTAAAAAACAAAAAAACAACTTACACCCTCCCACCTCTACGCACAATTTGTGTCTGGGGTGAGCTGAAGGCCAACTGGAATGTTAGTCCTGCTGAGTATAAGGTAGGGCACATCACATAGCCTTTATATCTCAGCTGCAAATTGTTGATGACAAGATACCCATGTCATAGGGTGTTGTGAGAATTAGAAGAGGTAATGAATGCAAAGGGGCTTGCCTGCTCCCAGCACATTGAAGAGACAGTGTGTAAGAATGGTGATGGTGTGGAGGATCACAGTGCGACTAAAGAGGAAAAAGAGGAGGAATCATCATTACAGAAAAACCTAGCAAGCCTAATCTGGGGAGGAAAAAGAAAAATATGAGAAAATCATCCTTAGTATTATGTGGGGTGTGGTTAATGGATATCTCTGTATTCTGATTTTTTTTTCTAACAGAACAAGTAAATAATATTTTAGAAAAAACACTATTTGAAAATTCTTTATTTGGTGCTCACATGTTTATATTTAAGGCCTCAGATTCTTCTTCAGTGCATGATAAGGAACCAGCCTTCAATGTTTTGATTAAACCAACAAAAATAGTTGAACTGTAACTAGAACCCAGTGGTCTTGACTTTTTTCCTCATGCTGTCTTCAATTTAAAGCAATATGTAAGATCAACTTTATTTTCTTTCTTACTTTTTTTTTTTTTTTAGAGAGAGAGAAAGAGAGAAGCAATTTTATTTATTTATTCATCTGTTCTTTGTTTCTCTAACCTTTAGTTGTATATTTGCTGCTGGGGTTCGAATCCAGATCCTCTCTCATGCCAGGCAAGCACTCCAACTGCTGAGCCACAGCTTCAACCCGAAGATCAACTTCTTAAAAATTTAATTTACATGTGGACATATTTGAGTTTGTTGAGATTTTTCTTATGCAACAGAAATAAAAGTGAGATAAAATCATGTGTGATATCTATTTAGTACTAAATTATTCCATATTAAAAGATAAGTGTTTTGCAATTTCTATTGAAGTGGCCTCAAGTTTGCATATCACAGAAGTTTCCCCCCCTGTACCTTTTCTGAGTTGGTTAATTTAGTGAGATATTTAGTGCTATCAAATATCCCTAAGGAGTCACAAACTGTTACTTCTATAGGCAATGGCCAGTGTAATTAAACTTTTTCACCATGTTAACTTTCCCAGTTTGCCATTATCAGTCACTGGGCTCAGTACATATTTGTTGATCATTAACCACAACTCTCTACAGAACGTTAAAAAGGTCTTAAAGCCCTACACTTATTTTTTCTTCTCCATGAATAGGCGGCTGAGGACATGAGATTTGTAGGCTACATTTCACCCCAAAACCCAATGCCATGGTTCTATGACAGTTTAACAATCTGGTTAACATTCAAGAATAAATGAAAATGAAGGGATAGGTTTTAAACTCAGCCAACTATTTCATTTTTCTCTGTGATTGTATAAAAACTATCCCAAGTTGCATCTAGTTTGCAAAGGATGGTATCATGACTTATATCTTAACACAGGATTAAAAGAAAATTTGTAAAATTTTTTTTCAGTTCTTCTTGGGGATTGATACAGAATAAATGTACATTCAGGCAAATTTTGGATTCCAATGAGTTATATGCTTACACTGTGTGTTGAAATATAAGTTGGCATAAAAGAACCAAGAAAAATGTCATTACAGCTTCACTGTTCATTGATGGCAAGAAGAAAAGAAATAGTCTCTCAAAATGGACAGTCTTGTTAACTGATTGTAAAAGCAGTACATTTTAAATTGCTTATTCAGAGAAGACTTAAATACTTTGAGCTTTGAAAAAAATTTTGATAAGTTATGTGGATTGTGTTTCAACATAAATGTCAATGTTTGATCAGTACTTTTTTTTCACATTGGTAATCTGGGAGTTCGGCTAGTTTGATGAGTCATTTTGCTTAATGAGGAAACTTAAAGGATGGTTTCTAACTTTTGTTCCCACATTGGAAATCTTTCAAAGAGAAGCTATTCATTCTGATGAAAGAGAATAATATGAGCTTTGGAACAAGACAAAACTGATTTCACTTTTGCCTGTGTCACTAAATTAACTGAGTGACATTGATATATTCTCTCATCCTCGGAGCCATACTTCCTCATCTTCAAAATAAGGATAATACCTTCTTTGCAGAACTAGTGTAGTGATTAGATAACCTATCTACTGTGCTTACTGACCCCTGCCACTCTATAATTATAATAATAACCAAAGTTTATTGAGTGCTAACCATATGCCTAACATTCTTGTAAGCAGTTTTTCCCCTGTACCATGAATTAAAACCAGAGGTGCTTGACCACAGAGCCACATCCCCAGTCCTTTTCTTATGTTTTATTTTGAGATAGGGTCATGCTAAATTGCTTAGGGCCTCACTAGTTTGCTGAGGCTGGCCTTGAACTTGTGATTTTCATGTCTCTGCCTTCTGAGTTACTGGGGTTACAGGCCTGCACCACAACACCCGGTTTTACAATTTTACAAATTGTTAAATTGTAAAATTTTACAAATTGTGCTTACAAGCACAGTTCTTTTTAATTTTATTTATTTATTTAAGAGAGAAGGACAGTAAGAGAGAGAGAAAGAGATAATCAATTTTATTTAGTTTTTCATGTGGCAGTTTTTGTTGCTCCAACACTTCGTCGTGTTGTGCACATGGTGCTGGGGTTCGAACCTGCATACTCATGCATGTCAGGCAAGCACCGTAACTGTCTAGCCACAGCTCTAGCCCCAGCCCCATGTAAGCACTCATTATAGATTTCCATATTTATTTCTCACAGCTACACTATAGATCGGTGCAGTCATTATTCTCATTTTTATAAATCAAGGAAATGAAGCAAGGAAAGCTTACATTGTTGGCTTAGATGAAACACGTACTAAGAATTTGGACCAAGATTCAAGTTCTCATGTCATTTTGCTCTAATGATACTACTTCATCCTTGACCTCAGCAGACACTCAGTAAGTGGCTGAGGTTTTTTTTTGACCATGATAATAAATGTAAAGCCCCCAGTGTGTAGCCTAACTAGGAATCCATGTTTTCCTTATTGTCTCACTTAGCAAGGAGAGTCAAGCCTTCAATAAATCATGTCTATTCCACCTCCTGATCCCTTGTCATCTATTCATTTAATATTTTCTGTTTTCAACTAATGTAAGCCACCATTCTCTCTTCCAGGCTAGGACAGTAGTCTTTTTGTTGACTACTCAGTCCTTTGGTTTCTCCTCCCTCCCCCAGAGTGCAGCCAGAAGGATCCTTTAAAACACAGAAAAGTATAGTAGTATGTGTGTGTCCCACCAAATATACAAATCGGGGGGAGTTTCCCATTTCCCTCAAGTCTTGGGAGAAGGAGAAGGATTCCACCATGCAGAGTTTGTGTAAGTCAAGTCACTGAAGTAGAACAGGGATCTAACTTGTGGAAGCCATCCTGACTACTAAGATGCAGTTCCTAGCCTGGCCTCAGTTCAGGGGGATTCTACCTACTACTAAGAACTGGTAGAAGGCTCTGCTGCTTACAAGGGCTGGAATGCCTAGGCACCATGATCTGCTCTGATAAGGCTTTGGAACTGGTTTATTTCACCACGAGGTAACATGATTTTAATTTCCCCTTTGGGCTTTACAGCTATCTTAGAAGTTAATTTCCTTTGGACTGTACCGAAGGCATTTAGAGGATTGGAGGGTACAGTGGACCTTGTAGGATGGGCCCAGGGGTGTGCTTAAGCACAAAATTAGCAGTTGAAGGATTCCTGATAAAGGGAGGAGGGGTGAAGGGACTGTTTTTTGTTTTGCCCCTTTGTTTACCAAAACTCAGATTTCACTTCCCTTTGGCTATTAGGTAAAGCCAAGAATATCCTGAATAATCAGGATATGTTTAGTTACCTTAGGGTTTGAAAGCTCTGCTCATACTTTTTTCTTTCCATTCTTCCTTGACTTGTAATTAGCTGCTGCTTTGGTTTACTGAGAAGAGAACGGTTGGCATTACATCTAAAGAATCTACTAGATAGGCAAGGGTGGGCAGATTGTCAGGGGGCATATAATAAGAAGTAATTAGCACAGGTATGATATATCTAAGGAAATTAAAACTATAAGGAAGGGGAAAGAAAATTTTAGACTGGAAAAAAAATAGCTTCAATTGGAAAATAATGAGTCAAGACAATGAGAAAGAAGCTCTGAAGCGAAAGATTTGTGGGAACTGTGTTGGGGACTGGGGGACCAGGTTAGGGGAGGGAATCTACTCTGAGAGAAATAAATGCAGTGGAGAGGAAAATCAAATTCTATGTTTGAATACCACTTTTTCTTTTCCACTCTTCTCCCCCAGCTTTTTAATCAGATTATGTCTGTATCAAAGAGTGAAAAATAAATGGTAGTTCAAGATTCTGAGATCCTCTCACTGACTCTGGGAGTTACCAAGTCACCTTTAAATGGCACAACAGTGTGGCCCAAGTTACCACACTCAGCCATTCTGAGGTAAATAGGGAGAAATATGGATCACCACACTCTTGTGAAGGATGGAATGAATCAAGGATATTTCCAGTGTTGGAGGGATTTCTTAGAAATCCACATTATTATTTGAAAACTTCAAAGATAACAGCATTGACTAGCATGACACTTCACTCAATTGCATTTTGAACTGCTAAGATAGTTAATTCAGTAACATTTTCACCTCAGTATGCCAAAGCAAACACTGGTCCTGAACTTTGCTTCAATCTACATTCTTTACCATGATGCCTTTTTTTTTTTAATTCCCTATAGATGTTTTCACTACTGGTGTGTAGTTGGAAGTGAGTTCACTCTAACTAATAACTGAACTATTATTTCTATTGGAATGAGTATGTGTCTCTTCTGTCCATTACCTCCCTTTGACTCGAGCAGTGGGCTTTGCATGAGACCACTGCTTATCAGGGCTGCTCATAAAAGGCTCACCTTCCAAAGGAAACTTGTCAGGGCTCAGCTGTTGGCAAGATGCATTAACAAGTGCTTCCAGCTGATGCAGTGGCTTTGGGTGACTTAATGAGGGTGGTTTGAAATCTTAGCTGTTCCCTTAGGTTTTTTTTTTTTTAAGGGTGATAAATGATTATAGTTCTTTCTAATCTAAGAAATGCCAAGTATTAAGAACCTATAGATTGTAGTAAGGTATTCGGGAGTGGTCACACTCTATGGCCTTTGGTTTCAGTCTGACATTTGAAAACCTTTGGATTTTATCTTAACAAGGAAGTTGTCCCCAGTGGAGACAGACAACATAGTTGGCATAGAAACAGCTGTGGGGCTATTCTTGGGCCAATAAAGATATGGCACCTGGCCCAGTCCAAATGGCTGTCCTCTCCTGGTTGCTTGTTTAAATAAAATTTGAACAGAAATTCTTTCTTAGTCTTGATTTCAGGAAGAAATAAGGGAGTAACTGCAGTGTTATCTTAAAATGAGCATTTCCTTTTTCCTTAGGCATCACTTTATGGCCCTCATTAAAGTTAATGAATGGCCTAATGTACAAGAGTGGAGAGCAATATAGCTCACCTGAGCTTCCCTGTGGTTATAGAGTTTTAAGGGAAATGACCTTTAGTTCTTGCAGATCCATTGTTAGGCAGTCTCTTAATTATAGACTTTATCTTCCCAAAACACTCAAATCACATGTTAGCCAGATATCTCAGATGCCTTTCTAAGTGCTGGAGCTCTTAGGTCATGTTAGCAGAAGAGGCTAAAGTGTAGGTAAATAAGAGGAGGCATTTCACAAATGATTCTTCACCTTAGGTGTCTACGAAAAGGCTCTGAGAACCATTCGAAAGCAGCAAAAGCTTTTAAATAATCTTATTGCAAGTCCCAAAACTTCAACCTAAATCAGCATTGAGCTGCTGATGGGAGGGGTGGAGGAGGGCCAACGTTCACCCTGGCAAAATTGCTTCTGCCAGATGTGAAAGGCTCACTCCCATCCCACCACCTCAGAATCTTAGGAGGCCACTGAACCAAATCCTTTCTTTTTCAAAGGCAAAAAATAAAAAATAAAATAAAAATAAAAATAAAACCAACCTGGAAACATGTACTTGACACTGATTTCACTTTTGGATCCTGTGGTCCTTTTAGATGGTTATGGCTATAAAAGGCATATGCTGAAATGAGTTTTTGATGCACTTGCCCAAAAGTCCTGTATAAAAATGAAGGGTGGTGGTATCTTCAAGGTCAGGCAGTTAATTATTCTATTCCCTTGAAACCACTATATCCTGAAAAGTTTTGGAATTTGCCTTATGGCTCATTTAAAAGCCATAGGAAAAAGTTAATTTCATTCTTTTATAGCCCCACCTCATTTTTAACCCCTAATAGTAGTGTAGTATCTGTAATTCTACCAGTTAAAAGGAAATACTTTGTAGTCCCAAATCTAGCCAGCACAATTTGTTTAACCTCCTATGGTCTCAGCTTTTCTTATTACTAGAACAGGATGATTATAAGACCTGCTTCCTAGGGCTTCTGGGGGGATTCAAGGTAAAAAGCTTAACTCTTGGCAACTAGTAAGCGTTCAAAATGTGTTACTGTTGTCATTGGGATTGTTGCTATAATTGTCATTTAACAACTTGTTCTCATATTCTTGACCATGAGACTTGGACAGTGTTTTATGTTTTTAAACCACTTTTCCATGTGTTTTGAAGATCAAATTACAAAGTCTGAAAGTATTTTCAAAAATATATTGAATAGGGAAGGTGCTGTTGAATGTGTATTCCAAGGGGTCTAAAAATACTATTTTTTATAAAGGATAAGATTTCTGTGGGCTTTTTTTTTTTTTTTAAGAAAGAGAGAAGCAATTTTTATTTAGTTTTTCATGAGACTTTCATTCCTCAGATGCTTCGTTGTGTACGTGGAGCTGGGCTTTGAACTCACGTACTTGCACAAATCCAGCCCAGCTTTTCTTATAAAGAAACAAAACATGAGTTTACTCTCTGGATACATTTCTAGTTTTGCACAATTTCCTAGTTTTACCATCTTATCAAGTATGTATTAAACATATTTTTATGAATGATATGTGTTGGATTCTCCATGGGATGCCAAGTTATATTAAGCCTTCAGAATGCTTTTTGTTAAGATTCATTCATGGTCAAGACTTAAGTGATAAGGTGAAATCTCAGGAACAGGATTTTCAGGCATCATTTCCGTGCTCATCTGAATATATGGAGAAGGAAGTCTGTAGGGTGAAGGTCTGGATCTAGGAGAGATGGAAATTTTCTTCCTCAAGTTTCTTCTTCCTGGGGTTGGCTTCCATGTCCTCTGAACTTAAAAATGGGACAGTTTAGGTTGATGTAGAGTTATCACAATGAATATTTTCCAAGAGTCCTTCTTTATAAACATCAAGCACACCCACCCACTGAATTATATGGGGAACAGGAACACTGCAGGGAATGTCTTACCAAGGTATGGTTTAAATTCTCCAGGGAGGTGAGTTTGACTCTTACATATTATGTTCTTGAAATATGAAGGAAGGGTTTCTTCAGAAACTCCTGGAGGGATCTGTGTCTTCAAGTGACAACAATACTTCATATCACATTGGTCTCTGAAGATATAGCTCCTTTTGCTGGAAACTAAAAACTGTAGATTTGCTATATCTGAGAGGGTTTTTATATCCACACTGAGGATAGGAACTGACCATTCTCTGCAGTATCAACTCTGGCTTGAAAACTATACAAATACAATTTCCTCTGCTGGGAACCTGTAGAAAAATAAGGGATTATTTATGAGTTTTATTTTTTAAAAAATATGTCTATATCCAGACTGCCTGAAGACATTTCAAATACTGTTTAATATTTACACTATTCTAAATAATTCTATGCTTTTTACGTGGAAGTATGTATTCCTAGAAAACGATTAAGTTTGCTCAGTTCGGAAGAGGAAACACAGATAAGGTTATATTTATTTGAAATTAATGCTTACATAGGAGAATTCATCAGTAAGCATTCTGTGAACCTGTAGTATATACAAAGTAGTGTCAAGATGTATATGTGTGATAGAGTTACATAATTTTTGAGTCTATCACCATATGGTGACATAGTTTTCTAGGTTTGGGGGGGAATAATCTTAACTGTTTTGTATGTTACTTTTGTGGATAAAGAGATGATATGTAATAATGGAATAATCAGTGGATCCATCTGATGATAATTCTTTTTTTTCTTGAAAATTAAAAAAATTAAAATAATTGCAATTATTTATGAAATAGTGTGATATTTCAGTGTATGTATATGTGTGTAATGATAATATTAAAATAATATGCCTATCACCTCAAACATTTATCATTTCTTTGTGTTGGAAATATTCAAAATCCTCTCTACTGGCTATTATAAAATACACAACTAATTGTTGTCATACTTTGTATTCCCCACTGTGCTACAGAACATTAGAAGCTATTAATTTTATCCAACTATACCCTGTATCCATTAATCATCCTTTATCCTCCTCTTCCCTCCACCCTTCCCAGTCTTTGGTAACCACTGTTCTACTCTCAACTTTCTAACTTCCATATGTAGTTGAAAGCATGTGGTATCTGTCTGTTTGTGTTTGAATTGCTTCACTTAATATTTATGTCTTCTAGTTCATCCACTTTGCCATAAATGACAGAATTTTATTCTTTTCAAGGCTGAATAATATTCCCTTGTGTGTATATACCACATTTACTTATTTATCAATGGGCATCTGGATTGATTGTATATCTTGCCTATTGTGAATGGAATTAAGATGTCTATTCAACATACTGATTTTATTTTCTTTGGATATATATCTAGTCAGAGTATTTTCAGATTATATAGTAGTTGTAGTTTTAGTTTTCTTAGAACCTTCCAATTTATATTTCTACCAATGGCATATGGCTCCCCTCCCTCTGCATTCTCACCCTATTGAGTTCCTACAGAAGATGTTAAGCACTTTGACAATAAATATACTCCTATATGTAAAGCATTCATGACTCCTGCCATATTGAGTGGGGGTAAGTGGAAAGGCTAGACACAGATGTTAGTACATACATGTGCACATAATTACATTTGTGCCAAGAGTTGTGTTAAATATGGCAGCAATTTTTGTAAAAGTCTTATTTGGGTCTGTGTAAGTCACTCATTTCTCCTTTATTTTTGAGTAAATGGTTTTAAAGATCACTTTTCCTAAGTGAAACATCTTCTTAAAATATGAATTTCCTATCAGTAACATCCTTAATAACAAGATTGCAGCATTTCACCAGAATTCATTTAATGTTTTCTTCACAAAATAAACAAAACACAATGGTGTATCTAATCTGTAGGCTAAGGTGTCCTCATATTTCAGTTAGAAACAAGTTGACTTGATTCTGTAACTCCAAAATTCAATTTCTTTGATGTGTGTTTTGCAGATGGTTCAAATTACCATCAAAACTTTATTATTGTTGATAATAAAGTAATGTCATAGATTGACTTTGGAGTTGACTAGTTGATTATTACCATATATAATTAATCCAAAGTAATGTGATATAGCCTTTCAGATATAAGATTTAAATGAATTCCTTTGTCCCACTCTTTCCAGAGATTCGATATAATGGAAAAGACTTTAAAAAGATGAAACAATTTAATAAACCTTTCTTAAGTAGGTCATAAATACCCTTAATGCAATCTATACTATATACCAGGAAACTTTTAAGTTTTAGAGATTCATGTAGTTTATAAATTCAAATTTATATTGCTAAAAATTTATAAAGAATGGTTGGCATGAATGTTTGTAAGTTATCAGAAATGAAAAAATGTTAAAAACTGGAAAATTGCAAAGTTCCTTTTTCTTTTTTTTCAAATTCAGAGTTAAAACAACCTCTTTACCTGTGATGTTTTAGAGATGTTACTTCTTGAAAGCAAGAATGTGAAATGAAAGTACATGACAGTAGCTTTCTAGGCTCTTATTCTGTGATTCCCCAAAAAATATCTTTTGGGTGGGCATGACATTAACCATGCTTGCTATCTTAAAAACACAGCAGAATATTTAATGATTTTCCATTATACTCAGGAAAATAGACTTTGTGTTCTCTCCCCATATCTCTCTCACTCCTCCTTTTCTTGCTCTTTCTGATATTTTGCCAGAGCTGTCTGCTTCTTTCCCGGGGTCCGGTAATTGAAGGTAATTTTTTAGAAGATGGTTTCAATTATCTAAAGCCAGTGGAATGTTTAACTGCCCCTTGCTATTGGTGAACTTGTTTACATTGGGATTTCAGATGAATTCAGATTACATGCATCCAGATGTTATCTGCTATGGTAAATTTTTTTTTGAACAAAAATTATGTGAGGGAGAGGCCTTTGCTACCATATTTAGGTCAACGACCCTCAAATTTCATGGACATGTGCCCCTGGAGTAAACTTTTAGGGTAAACTTTAAATCAGAACTAGTGCCATTCAACTACATGCACATATATTCTATGTGCAATAAATAAGATCTTGTTTTTCATGTGTCTTTATAATGTGATACAGATCAAAGCAACTTACATCTCCCACAAATATTTTGCCATTTATATAGTTGGAGATAATACAATTATATACTTAAATTCCTTTGTGTTCCTTTTGTGCCTAAACTTTACAGATTTACTGTCATGTTGCCCAGATAATAGAAAATAAATGTTGTGATATTTAACAAGAAAAAAATCTAAAGCAGTAAAAGTCACCTGTGAAGCAACTGCGTACTCTAGTCTGTAGACAATCAAAGATGGATTTCCTTAACTGACAGCTGAAGGGAAGGCTTAGTAAGATACATTATTTGTAAAGGCTGAACTTTAAAATCTGAAAGAAAAGCTGAATACATAAATATTAGCTTAAAATGATAGATTAGGATATAATTAATCTTTGTGAAAGAATTATTCACCTTAACCAGATATCCAACATACACTTAAAAGGTTTTTTCTTTAAAGTAAGCTATCTTTCAAAGTGATTAAATATAATTTAATCTTTAAAGTTTAATTGTATATGTATTTTCAGAAACAGAAACTATCCCTTACTTAACCTTTTAAAAAGCATCAGGTATGATAGTTCTGGAAGGACAATGCAAGAGTTGTTTTAGGAATTTTTAAGTAAGAAAATATATACATACACATACATGTAGGCATGCATGCATGTGTGTGCATACATAAATGCTCCATATTTGTACATTTATATATTCTTATTTATAAGCACTTAATTTTATAGCACTCATCGTGCTATTTGAACATAGTTGGTACTCAGTTGAATGATTTAAAGAATAAACGAAAAGATTGGAGAGCTTCTGATATGAGATGCCTAACAGGAGCCATAGCCTTCAGGGGATTTGGCATTATCAAAATTAATTGGGGAAGAAAACATGGGCTAGAGGAGGACAACATTCTTGATCTTGCTTCCAACTACCTGTTCTACTAGGGTCCCTCATTGCACTCATGTAGCAGGAAGGCAAATGTTAAGGGAGAAAGTTGAAAGTGTGCAAGAGCTCAAACTCTCCAGGCAAAAGGTGGAATAAAGAATTGTGGAATGGATATGGGAGGAACAGAGAAGCACCAGCACACCAGTGTCTATTATCTATCCAAGGCTGTTCTCTTAATTGGAACGTGGTGCAAAAAAAATGCCATTGATTCAATTATTTTACCAGCATTTTAGAGTATGTGCTTTCTAGGTAGTGAAGCAAAATAATCCAAGTACTGTTTTATTATAACTTAGACCTGTTTGTTATTTTTTCAAGTGCTAATCTTATGAACCAAGTATTTAATGAATATAAAATCAATGTATTGGTATGTATTTGGTTTATTTTCAAATTATGTTGTGTATATGGCCTTTTAATAGCCAATAGAATACCCAAAAGATGTTTAACAAATCAGTGTCAAGTTGCAGAATAATTTGAGATAAAATTTGAAACATTTAATTTAAAAATAAAGATTGTAGGGGCTGGAGCAGTGGCTTAGCAGTTATGGCGCTTGCCTGGCATGCATGTACCTTGGTTCAAACCCCAGCATCGCATACACACCTAAGTGTCAGAGCAACAAAACCAGATGGAAAAACTAAACAAAAGTGTGCCTTTTCTCTCTCTTAAAAAATTTTGATTATCTCCTCCCCCTTGTTTAAGAAAAAGAGAAGACTAAAATGGAATGGTTTATACAACTAAATACCAAAATCTGTTAACGTGATTGGATCTGAGCATATATGAACCTTAGGAAATTTGGTGATATCTATAACTTGATCCAGGAGTAGATACATGAAATTTTTCATTTTGAATAAGTTCATTTATCCACACAAGACTGGTCCACTTTGTTGTATACATATTATTCTTAAATAAAAATTTCTGAAGCCAATATGCCAAAATATTAAAAAAGACACGATTTGATATAAATTTTTAAATGTGTAGATTATTCTCTATAGTTTTCTACAAGTTTGCAATAGTTCAACAATTTCAACAGAGATAGGGCTGATTGTGTAGCTCAGTGGTTGAGTGCTCTTCTAGCATTTGTGAGGGCTTGGGTTTAATTCCAAGCACCATTTTTAAAAAAGACAATTCATAAAATACTTTGATTTAGACAGTACTTTTTATTATAAATGTGTATGCTATGAAATAATACTATACTTCTATCATACCATGATTTTCCCCTTCATCAGATTAGGAAAAATTGTTGTAGAGTGAAAAGTCTGGTAAATACTGTTCATTACAAAATCCTTTATACCTACAATCTGTAAAAGAATGGTAGGGTTTTGGACAGAGGAGTTTAGATTGATAGCGGGTAAAAAGTTTCAACAGCAACAGAGAATGGCAGTTTGGGGAAGGGAAAGGCCCACAACCTTTCTAAGACTACAGCTGTCAGTGAGTAAATGTTCATTTGATAAACTACCAGATCACCTCGAAAAGTGCTTTTGTTGAAGGGCAGTGTGCTCAACACTCAATTACTCAATGACCGAGTATTCAGGCCTTCAATTTTGTCCTTCCTTTTCAGAGCAACTTTCGCAAGGGTGAAAGGAAAGTAGCCTAGCACTTTGCACTGTCATATTTTTTGTTTACTTTTGACCAAGAGATGGTTTCTGTCCAGATTTCCTCTAAAATGCTCAGGGTCAAATGGTCAAATCCCAGGCTCACACTCTAGGTGTTTAACTGTTGCATTTAAATGTGTTATCATTTTTATTTTGTCCTTGGCTTATAATACGGTGGAATATGCAGTCTTCAGTTTGGCTAAATGGTGGTGGGGGTGTGTGTGCTAACTTTGTCTAGAACATACTACCTTATAATGTGGCTTTCATATTATTATGATCAATCGCCGTTTCATTATCCTCCAGCCTTTACTCAATCCCAGTGCTTAGTCAACCTGATATTGGGCACAGAATGTAAGAAAAAGCTAGGTTTAATGTAGGTTCACAGATGCCCACAGGGACCAAGGAGATAACCTAAGCAAAGCAGTCATGGTATGAAAACACTGAAGAAAGCGCCTTGATAAATGGAACACGATGATCTGCCCCGAAGACACAGGAAGTGTACTGTTAAGTTGGAACATTTATGAACTATACAGTCTCTACTCCACTCCAACTGATGAAACAAGCAGAAATTTAGACTTGTTGCTGTTTATTATTTTTTTAGAGAAATCTGAAATCTCTCATTAAAAAAATGAAATCTTCCAATTGAAAAAATATCACATTAGAAAATACCAAACAGATACTGTATTGCTAATACCATGAGCAAACAATACAGTTCTGAGGACTACTATTAGTGTGGACCCGTGAACCTCAGCTTTCCAAGGTTGTCAGGGGAAAAAGGAAGCACGATTTATGAAAATGGAACTTGAAACAGCACTAAGCATAACAAGAATCCATTCCTTTATTCATTCATACAAGAGTGTTGCTTGAGAATCTTCTTGCTCCCTGGGGGAGTTACGAGGGTTACAAAGATAAAGAAAAATATTTTGTATTCAAGCAACCCCTAATCTGGGAGAGGAAACAAATTGTTAGATCTACTATTAAACAAATCCTTAGAATCTAATAGTAATAAGCACAATTAGTATGGTAGAATTTTGGAGGTTAGAAGCTGTGCTGGCATTTTAAGGCTGAAAAAAATATTTGGAAAGAATCAGTTTACAGTGTATAAATATGTTCCATCTATCTAGTCTTAGAAGCAGGAACTTCTTTACCCAGGCCATAAAAAACAGAAACAAGTCATAAAAGTACATCACAGTTAACTTTTAAAGGAAGAACTGTCAGATGTGTAAGATTTACTGATGAGCTCTTACTAATAGTTTCAACACCCTTTTTAAGCAGAGTATTTTAAAATTATACTAATAAGCAAGGTTACGTCTTTTAAATGGATGTACTATCAGATAACTAGTTATATATACACACACACTCATCTACATATTATTTTCTTTTGCCACTAAAGACAATCTTAAGTTTTCTACAAGATAAATAATAATAGACATTTGTTTTGTTTTTTCCCACGTGTAAACCGGTGCAGCCACAAAAAAGGCATATGAGTGGATAAACTGTCTTAATTTCTACAACTCTTGTTGCAATACAAATGGAAACTACATACTCTGGGAATGCTGAGTAATTAGCATTCAAATTGTTGACTGGTATATGTAATTTATTCACTAATGTGGGCATTATAGGCCTCAGCACACAAATTCTGTGAATGTCCTTAACAAGAATCTACCCTAATGTATCAAATTTTGTAGACTTGGAGGAGGAATTGTTTTATTTCTGTACATCTTCAAAACTTCCTGCAGGCAGTTTTCCCCAAAGTTATAATGTGGGGAGTGAGGAGGAAGTCAAATCTGAGTTACTCTTTGAATGTTATTTGGTCTTTCTAGATGGAAAAACCATGTGTTCATTTGTGATAAACATCTAGATACATAAATGATGTAATGAAGTATCGGTTACACTAATGAGATGGGAAGCTTCTAAGACACCTCTTGGCTGTTTTATTTTTTTAAAAAATCACCATCTTCAAATATAAAAACAATTAGTGAAAGAGCTTCTTTCAAAAATAAACCCTTCAGTACTTTATGGCAGGTGTTATTGACAGAGTAGGAGAGCCTGGAATTTCCTATAAAACTATGGTTGGCTTTGCAGAACACAATTTTTAGCCTGTCTTTCATCATTGTAATAATATGGTAATGATTAAATTCACCTGCAGAAGCCTAAGCCATCTGTTTGTTTCATGGGAACTTCCAAGTGTCTTATGTACAGACTTGTTCAAGTGGGAGTTCATGAATGGAAGAACAGTAACTACGGCTTATCTCACACAATCAAGGAATGGTATGTTCTACTTTATCAAATATTATTCTTGTTGGAGAGCTTTTGCACATACCATACATATTAATTTTCAAAGAGTAAACTTTGGTTAGCATTGAAGCTGCACCCACAGGGCTCATAGCTTGTTTGCCGCAATAGTGGAAGTTCATCTCTAAGCAATACATTGTGATTCTTCTATGTGAAGGTATTTTCCCAGCATTGGCCAGAATTTACTCATTGACCTCCTCCTACTGTGGTATTCACATTATGGAGCCATCCTAGCCTTTAGACAGTCTTAGAATTTTTGTTTTGCTTCCACTTCCTTATCAAGTTTTTTAGTCCTTCAGGGCTGTTCTGGGTGACTGGCTGGCTCCTTGTTGAACCAGTTTGAGCTTTAGTGTTTGGGTTATTGGTTGTGCAACATTAACTTTCCCTGAATAACATAGGTGGTTTAAAGATCTTGAGTTTGCCATATAATCATATAATTATATAAGCTTATGTAATGTAGAGACCCCATGTAGCATCTCTAGCTTAAATTCCTTATTTCTGTAAACATAATAGTTACATGATTCAATTCTGGATATGTACGAGGTACTTTACAAGAGTGATCTACGGGGATTGGAGTGGTGGCTCAGCAGTAGAGTTCATGCCTGACATGCACAAGAACCTGGATTTGAACCCCAGCATCACATACACAACTAAGTGACAGAAAAATGAAAACCAGATGAAAAATTAAATAATATTTCTCTCTCACTCTCTATTCTTTTTTTTAAGTTATCTATAGTCCTTATTATAAACACAAATAATGTGGCACAATGAAAAAGTATTCAGCCTTAAAGAAATATTGACATTAGCAATAATGTTGATGAACCAGGAGGACATCCTGCTAAAAGAAATGTTATGAAATAAATATTGCATGATCTCAATTATATGTGGAATCTAAAAGAGTTGAACTCAAATACACAGTAGAAGGGTAGTTGTCAGGGGTTGGGGAAAAGGGTGAGAAAATGGGGGAGATGTTAGTGAAAGGGAAAAACTTAAATTGTAAGTTTTAGAGACATGATGTTTAATGTGACTATAGTTAATAATAATGTATCATATTCTTGAAATCTGCTGAAAGGATATATAGTCAATTCATCCCTATAAAAATATAATAGTATGAAGTGATGGATATTAGATTAAATTAGCTTGATATTGATAATTATTTTGAACGGTATAATTATATAAAACATTCTTTGTACAACTTGAATACATACTATTTTTACCAACATATATCAAAGCTGAAAAAAAAACTATAAGATGGGTTCAATAGTAGAAGCATTGAAAATTATCACCCCATAGAAGCATTCTACAACAGAATGAGTACACCTTACATTTTCACTCTGAAAGGTCTCCTTTTGATACTGCCCTCTGCTCTTGGGCTTGCTCATTGGCTACTCTTTAGAAGGTCAGGCACTTAACTCCTACCACTTGAGACGTATACTTACTAAGAGCCGGTTTTCTCTCAAATATGTTTGTCAACTGAGAGTGAACAATTTGATGCAACATGTGAGCAAAATGAATTATTTTTTTCTATGAAAATGAAGTTTAAGGCTTTGCAAAATTTTAAAAGCCAGTTGCTTAAAAAGAATATGCTGTCACATATGCCTATAATCCCAGCAGCTTGGGAGGCTCACAAGTTCAAAGCCAGCCTCAGAAAATTAATGAAAGCCTAGGCAACTTGGCAAGATCCTGACTCAAAATAAAAAGCACTCGGGATGTGGCTAACTGTTTAAGCGCCTCTGAGTTCAATTCCTGGTACAGAAAAAAATAAATGCTGGTAAAGTAGGTGTAGGTGAGATTTCTATTGAGGATTGGGGGAAATCATAAATGCCTAAAATTCTTCATCCAGATTGCCATGTCATACATAATACACTGTCTTGTTCAATTTCAGACAGACTAGAAATCATTATAATACATGAGTGAGGTCAGTGCAAGAAAGAAAACTTGGAATTGCAGGGTTCAGGTGCAGAACTAAAAATACTTCAGGTGTTTTAAAGAGAAATACAGGTGAGTAGGTGCTAAGGTGATAGCAAGACCCCCTCTCTGAGATTTCTAGTAAACACTCCTTCAACAATATTAGGAACTGGTCCACCAGGGAGCTACCACCTTCCCATGGTCATGGCTGTGGTGTAGAATCGGGAGGCAGAGAACTACCACCACACTGCCTTCAATACTCTCAAAAACACTGCCTCAGGAAGCCAGTAACCTTGGGAACATGCTTGCTGGTCAAAAACAGTCAAAGAGCTTTTTCTCCATTCCTTCTCCATGTGCAGCAGGTGAAACCTAATTTTCATTCAAAATCCTGGCTACAAGGAAATCTGTAATCTGGAGGATTTTATGTCCATCTGCTGAAGTACAGGAAAACACACCAAAAGGAGTGTGGGATTGAGATGGAACACCAAACTACCTATCAAATCTCCCTACAAAGTAACAAACTTTTTCTCTATGGAAAAAAATAGTTAAATTAATGCACTAATATGTCTTCAGTTAAAAATAGAACATTTGTTCTGTAACATTTTATTGACCAATTGTTAAGACTACTTAGAGTCACAGAATCGTTAAAATATTGTTATACTTTTTAAAAAAGTCCACCGAGAAGCAATGATATGCATCACTTTTTGATATCCACTTTAATTTTGTCCATTATCCAGCAAAGTTGTTATCAGAATTACATAGAATAAGAGAAATTTTAATGCTTTAATTTTTCTCCATAGTTCACACACACTGAAATTGAAGCTTAAGGAACCTGACTAAAACCTCAGCTAATCAGTGGAAAGGTTACAGTTCTGCCTATCAAACCCAAATTAGTTCTGCTGTTCTGTTCTTCTTTGGACTTCTCTTTGATGGTTTTATCAACTATCAGGTTTTTCTTACCTGGCCAGTTAGAAAAGCTATGGCTAAAACCCAGACATCTGATATCCAGGTCAATCCATTTTCTATTTGTTTATGTGCTCATTTATTTATTTAGGTATTTAGAGGCAGAATCTTGCTAAAGTTGCTAAGGCTGGCCTTGTACTTGCGATCTTCCTGCTTCAGCTTCCTAAATTGCTAGGATTACAGGCATGCACCACCATGCCCCCTGCAAGGCCAATACATTTTCTCTCTCTCCTTTCTAATCCAAAGAGGGGAGCACATTTTCCATGTTCAGGCTCTCTAGAGAAGGGAGTCTATGCTGCTTCCCTCTTCCTTGCACGGGGTCCTTTCACTGTGATTGAAAATCCTCTTGTAGGATATCAGTTGATTCAGCCACACAATAAGCATTTTTGATCGTCGATGTTCCAGACATTATGATAGGTACTTGCAAACCAATAGAGAGTACAATAGAAAAAGCTTCCTGTCTTCATAAAATTATCTGATGAGAAAGGAGCTAAACAAATTAATAATATTTATAAATTGGTGTGAAACATTATAAAGAAGGATATAGGCAATAGTTACTAGTTTGTTGTTTGTATGCAATAAAAATATTAAAGATTCAGGGCTGGAGTGGAGGCTTGGTGGTTATGGCACTTGCCCAGCAAGCACAAGTACACAGGTTCAAACCCTGGCACCCACATACTCAGCTAAGCGTCAGAGTAAGGAAAGCCATGTGAAAAATTCAATAAAAATGGATTCTTTCTCTCTCTCTCACAATTCAATAAAAATGGATTCTTTCTCTCTCTCTCTCACTCTCTCTCTCTCACTGTCCTCTCTTAAAAAAAAAAGTAAAAAAAAAGTAAAGATTTTCCTACTGCTAAATTTGAGAATTCTGATTGATTAAATTAAATCTACTTGGTAAGTATGGGGTGGGGGATGGGAGGGCAAATCCAGTGGGGTATTTTAGTGAATGGGAAGTTCCTTTGCTTTTTATAAAGGAAGAAAATCTTTGGAGTATGCATTAGTTTCCTATAGTTGCTATAACAAAATATCACAAACTGGGTGGCTTAGAGCAACAGAAATGTATTGTCTTGTTCTGGAGACTAGACATCTGAAATCTAGGTGTTACCAGACCAATGATGCCCTGAAACTTCTAGGGGAACTGTTACTTTTTTCTTAGCTTTTGGCAGTGTGCGGGCAGTTTTGACAATCTTTGGCTTGTCTAAATCACTCATCTTTTGTCTTTACATGGTGTTCTCTGTGTCCATTTTCTCCCTTTTTGTAAGGATGGTGCCAATCATATTGGATTAGGGTTCACTGTAGTAAACTGGACTTGACTCCCTCATCAGAAAAGATCACATTTGGAGGCATTAGGAGTCAGAGGGTCAACATATATTTTTTCAAAACTCAGAGTGTTAAAGATAGGGGATTTCTATAGGTTACTGAATACACTCTATGTGCAAGCCTTGTTCTGAATGTTTATGGCAGAGAGGAAGGAAGGAGAAACGAAATAGACCCAATCATTGTATATTCTTCGGAAAAAACAATAATAAAAAATAACAGTGAGAAAAACAGGTTTGCATGCAGGTAACAGGATAATGAGACAGAAATAACTTAAATGCTAAAGATCCTTGAGTGCTGAAAAGTAGGATCATTTTTCCGCTTAGATAATAGCAAGAGTTGATATCACACAAAAGCATGTAGTTTAGTAAAATGTACTTAAAATGGGTAGTCTGACATGGTAATTTAATGAAGTCAGTTTATTTATTTATTTGAGTGCTAGGGATTGAACTGAGGACCTTATATATGCCATGTATGTGCTCTCCCACCAAGCTATGCCCCTAACTTCTGTTCATTTATCTTTTTAATAAATTGTTTGTTATCACCTTGTTAACTATACCATATTCCATTTACTTTTTAAAAGTTTATAAGTTTTGCATCATGATTGAATGCATCTTCCCCCTTTTCTTTTCCCTTTTCTGTTTGGTAATAGAGGAGTTGTAAATTTGAAGAGTGAAAGCCCAATTCCACCAGAAAATGTAGCAGTTTTGTGCAGCTGGCTGTCTCTACTCAGGGAAACTGGAGAACCTGTGGGGTTCAGAGCCTCAGATGAAGCAATGATCTCATATGAGGCAGCTGGATTCTTGCTACAAATGCTGGTTGCACAGATCCAGCCCAAATGGAAGGGCTTTTCCACAGAAAAAGCCAGCAGTCGTAGCCCACCTTCCTGGATCCTGGTCTGTTCATTATGGGTATTGGCCCTAGTCACCAGGGACAGCTTCAGTCAGGCTGATCTTGGGTCCCCAGACACTTCACCAAGACAAGTATAAAAATACAATCCTTACCTTCATCCTTCCCCCAAAGAAGTCCGTAACATATAGGGTTCTTGGCTAAATCTGTCATCATGACATTATATGAGGTTTATGAAACCCTCCTGAAGATTGCTGTGGGATTACAGAAGCTCCTCAGGTGCTTTCTGGCCCCACTGATCAACATTTCACACTAATGAGGAGACAGGGAAAGGAAAACCATCATCACCCCAGGTGTGTGTCTTCTCACAGTTGCCATTCTGGACCCAGATGAGAGAGGTCTGATTATAGGAATTATTCATTATTACCCAAAATTTCTATAGAGAGCACTTTTGTCCTTTTGAGCAGAACTATAACATGCATTTAAATATTCCTCTTGGGTTTTTATTATAATCAAGCCACATTTTTATCCTGCTTATAAGATGTTTAGCTCTTGAGATGGAAGATAAACTAAAGAAAACTCCTTCCCGCTTTAAATTTTTTCCCTTTACTTTTTTCTACTCATAGAGCTATAAGGATTTCTCTCCACCCTTCTTTCTTACACTGAGTAAAGTATTTGAGCTTAGTTATTATTTCCTAAAAATGTCTGATGACTTCTATCCAAATTTCAGTTGAGAAGCAATTCCTTTTATTTTCTCTTCTTTTCCCTGTATGCAAAGTGTCCACTTCTACTGTTATTAGCAAGATTGTTTTCTTTGCTGTTTTAACCTGAACTTGCTTTTATTCCAAGACTAGAGTTCAAACATTTAGAAACTTCAAAGCTCTTTCTTTCTCACTCTATTTGTGGTATTAGGATTGAACTCAGGGGCACTTTACCACTGGAGTATGTGTCCAGTTCTTTTTTGTTTAATTTGAGACAGGGTCCTACTAAGTTGTTAAGACTGGCCTCAAGCTTGTAATCCTCCTGCTTCAGCCTCCTGAGCCACTGGGATTCCAGTTGTGCATCACCATACCCAGCTAAGCAGCATGTTTCTTTTTAGAAACTCACCCCACTGTTGAAGAGCTTGCTGTAACAACAGTCAGAAATGGCAAAAGCGAAAGTTAAGAAAAACTCTTCTTGAAATGTGAGTTTCGAATTCCTCATAAGACTAAAAAATAACACTTATAAAACTAAATAAGTGGCATTACCTGTAGTAAATACCCTACCTTAAATAAATCTTCATTTTAGAAAATTATGACCCGGAAACAGTGTAAGTCACCATGCCACCATTTAGAAGTCATGTACTATTCTAAGACCTTCCTTAAAACATCTGTTGATCCACTGTAATTTCTTCTGCAAGCAGAGGTGCACAGCAGTGTAAAATACCCAAAGAGTTTCAGATAATCTTTTGCTTAGAAAATGAAGTTTAGTCCAAGAACAAAATAGCTCTAATAGGGCCTAAAACAATATACAGGTAAGATTACTTAATTTTATCCTTATAACTAAACGCAGCCAGATGAGAACAAATGACTTGAACAGTGGTTACTACTAAGGCTACTTGTTTCTACACAGATTGGAGGACAGAATATTTCTTCTGTTTACTGTACATTTCTTAAAGCCATATCTGTTCCTATTAGTCCATGAAATATCCATTGATTAATATATTTACTGTTTTTATTTTTGAAAAATGTAATAATAATAAGCCAATAATTGAATTAGTCTAAGGTGCTGATTTTTCTAAACTGTGCATCGGTAAACTTGGTGTTGTATTTGTGAATACCTTCTTGTATCGGTGCTCAGAAAAGTCCATAGATACTTGGGAGCATGATGAGTTAGAAATGTCTATTTTAGAAGGGTTTCTCTTATGCGTTTCCTCCAGTCCATGGGTAAATGTGGCTTCACCTTCTGTATTTTCAAGTAGTATCCTAAAAGCATGCTGAGGACTACAACTGCCAAGCAAAGCTTGAAGAAGCAATGCTGCTTGATGTGAGTGACGGGTAGTTTTGTGTTGCAGACAGATCCAAAATGGATTAATGTTCAAGCTAGCCCCTTTCACCTGTACCCTATTATGAGGATTGACAGAGCAATGTGTGTGGCTTGTCCCTATACCTCCTGACTCTTCTGCCACCTTTGAGTTGACATCACTTTCTGATCTGAGACAGTATGTCATTGGGGGTCAGTAGTTGTGCCATTCAGTGAAGTCTAGCAATGGATTTTCTCTGAGGTGGGAGGTAGGGAAGGGATTGTGGGGAGGAAGAATGGGGACAGAAAAAAATCACTTTCACTAAATGTCATCTGTGCCTTTTTAATTGCTATTTTTTGACCATAGTGACTGTCTACATTTAGGTAATCCCTGTCTTTCTTTCCCAGTCACTGTGTCTCATATGTCAATACCTGTAGGCTCAGGAATGGAAACTGAGCTCAGTGATTTCTGTTCTCCAAATTATTTTTTGCCATTTTCCCTGGTCTCCTCAAAGCACTTAGGAAATGTGCAGTTGTAGTCTTTCAGGAGGGGAAGACTTCATTTTTCGTGGAAGTCTGTACCTGACCTGGGCCATTGACCCTCTGATGATTTATTCTTCATTAGAAGAAACTTTCTTCATGGTAACGTAACCCAGAGTTTCCTTCAGAAACCCTCCTCTCCGTTCCAGCCATGTGGCTGGTGTACTGACCATCCTCAACTGCAGAACGAGGCCCTGATGTGTTAAGATAATCATGGTTTCCCATCTGTGTGATACAGTGTTGGCTCAGTATTGGCCATGGTTTTTTTTTGGCCATGTGTTTTTAACAATGAAATCTCAGGGCTTTCTGTGGCCTTTCCAGACTGTGTCCATTATTTCTGCTTATGAATGAAGAAGCATAAAGCCCTGTGTGCTGTTGGAACTCATATTATGATCAAGGACACTAACAATAGCATAAAATAGATAAAGTAGAAGGCAGAGAGGACTGATGGAAAGAAATTGGAATTTTTATTTCTTACCATCCTACCCCTGGACATTATAGTTATATGAGATAGTAAATTCCTTTAATTATTTAAGTCTTTTTGCATTGGATTTTTCTTATTTGTCTCCCAAATGAACCCTGGAGGTCCATAATCACTTGATTCAACTGTTTTGTAATTCTTAATTGGAAGGTGGGGACTAAAAGCAAGGACAACACTACCTATAAAAAACCATCATGAACAATATAAATTTGACACTAACACTCTAAATATAAAAGTGAAGCCACTGAAATCCTGTCTTGAATCAGCCACATCTCTCCCTTTCTCTGAACCAAGGATTAATAGTGTACACTATGTCAATTTGTTTCAATTTAAGGAGTGTCTGTGAACATTCAGGCCCCAAGCCATACTAAATAGCTCATTCCCGCAAATTAACGTAGAGCAAAGAAAATACCTTTGACATAATTTGGGGGTCCAACCGTGAAAATAATAGGGTGCCTAGGAAAGCCACAGAGCCCCTATGTCAACAGCTCAGTAGTTCTAACAGCATTTGAAGCTGGTAGGCAGGAGTAAACCTTTATAATTTGTTACAGCTGGTGCTGAAGTCTGTTTGCCCTGTTGATTTTTCTTTTTCCCTTCTGAATAGGAAAGCAGAGTTTGCTCTGTCACATTGAGCCAGTCAGTAATGGGCTCTGCCAGGCATGGAGGAGATAAAAGCCACCACCTGCCTTGCCTCTGCTCCCCCTACCCCATTTCCTGGTCTCCAGTTGTCTGCACAGCTGCTGACAGCCGGTCATTGTTCCACTCCAGAGCTGCCTGAGAGCTCCGCCGTCCCAACCTCAGCAGCACAATTGCAGTTTGAATGCAGCTCTTGGGTGGGTTTCCTGTGCACCTTGGCCGTGACCCCTTGGAGGGTTGTATGCATGCAAGTCTGAGCAGAGTTTGAGCAGACATGGCTTAAGTGTGTGCCAGGTGGCAGAACCTAAGAGAAGCTCAGACAGCACGTGAGAGAGGGAAGAGCGTTTGAGCAAAGACCAAAGAGGGGAAAGTATGCACACTAATATTTGGTGGGTTTGTATTGCTCTTTCGACTGACCTGTGTGCATTTACTTTACTTTCAGAACACAACACCCTTGTTTTACTAGGAACATGTTGCCTGGGCCTGGCCAACGAGAACACTACATTTCCTCTTGGCAGCTGTGATTGGAACGTGATGAGCACATGACTAAACTAAGATTTTGCAGCAGTGTACAGAGCTTGTTTTATTATTTTGTTTTGTTACTGTTCCTTTGTTTAGTACTGGGGACTGAACCCAGGAGTACTTCCCTTCTGAGTTACATCACGAGGTTTTTGAGAAAGGGATTTGCTCAGTTGCTTAGGAGCTTGCCTCAAACTTGCCATTCTCCTGTCTTAGCCTTCCGACCACCTGGCTAGATTTTGTTTTTAGTTTTGTTTCTTTGAATTTTGTGCTGCTGGTGATTGAACCCAGGTTCTCTCAGGCGCTAGGCAATCACTCTACCCCTCAGTTTATCCCAGCTCACACAGACCTAGCTTTAGTAAATGAAGATTCCCTTTTCTTTCTAGCGTGAGATAGAATTTATAAAGAGGAAATATTGAAAACAGAACCAAAAGAACATTTTGGGGCCAATGTATTTTTGAGTGTTTGGGTGTGGTCAATGTTGTGAGGAGCAGCTCAGATCCCACTCCAGGAATAAAGAACTTGTTTCTCTCAGATGCTGGGAGTGAGACTGGTAGGTCCGTCTCAGTTGTCAGCCCTCTTTGAGGACTGCCTCTGTTAAAGGGTGAATTTCTTATATGAGCAGGGGTAACCTTGCCTACAATGCTGGGGGATAAAGGGAGGATGGCAGGGATCGGGGGAGGGAATAGGAGGGTCATCAAGGCAGCAGGAGGGAGGGAGTATGGGAGTATCAACCCAGTGGGGAACCTTCGACTCCTATGAGAAGTCCAACTAACACAGGGTTAAGTAGGAAGAAACATGGGATTGGGGGGACCCAAAGGGAGGAGACCATGGGATGGCATCAGCCTTGGCTTGCTCTGGCATTATGTATTTGTTCATGATTGTATGACAATGATTCCCTCCTAAATGTAAGACTATCTTGAACGGATTAAAAAATGAAATTAAATTTAAAAAAATTTAAAAAGAGCAAAAAAAAGATCACCTTAAAAGACCAATAAATATATGAAAAAATATGATCAACATCTCTAGCAGTCAGGAAATGCAAATCAAAACTATATTAAGATTTCATCTTACTCAAGTAGGAATAGCAAAGATCAAGAATATGAACAACAATAAATGCTGGTGATGTTGTAGAGAGAAAGGAACACTTGCACATTGTTGTTTGGGCTACAGACTAGTATAACTATTCTGGAAATCAGTTAGGAGAATCTTCAAAACACTAGAGTTGGAACTGCCTATGACCCAGCTATCCCATTCCTGCATATTTCCCCAAAAGATCTAAAATCAGCATATTACAGTGACACAGTCATATCAATGCTTATAGCAGCATAATACACAACACTAAATTATGGAATGAATCCAGATGTGCATCATTAAATGAATGGATGAAGAAATTGTTCTCTGTGTATATATATATGTGTGTGTGTATGTGTATGTATACACATACACCCAGTGAGTTTGATTCAGTTGTTAGAATGAAATTACGGCATTTGCCAATAAGTGGACGTAAATGAACAATATCATACTAAGTGAAATTGGCCAAACTCAAAAAATCAGAGGTCAAATGTTCTCTTTCATATGTGGAAACTAGAGTAAAAATAAAGGAAAGGGGGAGGGAAGGAAAATATTGCATAAAGAACCATTCAAACACAAATTAATAGAGGAGCTAAAGGAAATCTAATAAAGAGAGAGGGAGAGGGGAGGAAGGATAGGAGGGAAAGGGCAGAATTTAAAAAATGTATATTTTGGACCTCTAAGGTACTAAATATTTCCCATGCAATTAGTAACGACTGGAAAAGTTAAAAATATTAATAATAATTAAAAGGAGATCAATAGACTGGGGGGAGGAGGTAGATCAGGGACTAGGGGGGCAGCTGAGGGAGGGGGAAGTGTTTGGGAGGGTTATTGGCCAGATTATATTGCTAGATTATGAGCATGTAGGAATATGTAACAAATCCCATCATTATGTACAACTATAATGCACCAATAAAAAAATGTGGGGGTAAAAAAAGAAGTATCTTGCCCAAGTTCAGAGTCTTTGTCAAGTGAACCACATGCAATAGCTAACTGAAACAGGGACATAAAGAGCTGACCTTGCTACCACCCAGGACAGCTCTGAAAGGTGAACCTACATTCACAGTTTCTTACAGGATACCTTGAGACTGCAGTGCAGCTTCCTTTTTGTTCCTTCCCTTCTGTATGTCTGGATCCCAAGAGCCATCCCTAATAAAACTCCTGCATGCTAATAATCTGCTTTCTTGGGGCCCAACCTGCATCACCAGGCTAACTACTTTGTATCTTTTCCTAGAGGTAGAACTGAGAGGTTGACCTGAAGAATGATCGCTCTGAGCAGAGTGGTGATAGTAAGCTGACCTATGATTTAGGGCTATGCAAATCATCACATTCCTACTGACTCTATCTAGTTCAGGATCCAAGAACCCATGGAAATCATGGCCATGCACCTCTACTTTTAGTTCATATGACAGTCAGTTTAATCATTCAACCAATTGACCAATTGCTTTTGTTTTATGCAGATACATCTAAATATCATAGTTCTGTGAACATAGAATAACTTTTTAATGACAATTGACATTAGAACTACCTTCCAGTCTTTTGTTCCTTCCCTCCACAAGAAGTTTATTGTAGTTACCTTTGTAATGGCATAACTCTTAGCAAGTTTGAAAGTAAAATGCAATCATAAATGGCATTTCCTATCCTATTTTAAATATATAGCATGATAAAAATTCTCAGGAAATTAAAATACCACCTTTAAAATCTCTGCTCATATAAGATGAGAAGAAAAGTGCAACACATTAGCATTTGTCCAGCTATTGAGATTTTTTATAGTCTATAAAATATTTGCCACTTTCCTCATATAAAATCTATAGATTATATACAATGATTAAAAGCAACATCTCATGTACTATATGTTGAGATGCTTTTATTAATAGCTTGAAGGTGAGATAAATGATGAACATAGCTCAGAGTTTTTTTTATTTTATTCAGAAATAAAATTTTGATTGTTGAACAATCAAACAAGCTTATAATGAAATAAAATATAAATTCTGAAAATTATATTTATCCCCAAGAGCTCCCCCATTACCTACCCTTATCCCTCCCCTCCCTCTCTCCTTCCCAATACATCTCTACAAATGCCTTAGGTTGTATGACATTAAAACTTATCTGGATTTAAAACATCATACTAGACCTCCTTTCTCAATGGCCTGAGTCTAGATCCAGCCTCCACAGATGAGTGAAAACATTCGACCCTTGGTTCTCTGGGTTATGCTGATTTCACTCAGCATAATTTCTTCCATAGCCATCCGTTTACCTTCAAAGCCTGCAATATCATTGTTTCTACTTGCTGAGTAAAACTCCATGGTATATATGTACCACAATTTTTGGATCCATTCATCCAGTGAGGGACATCTGGGTTGTTTCCACAATTTAGCTATTGTGTTTGAGCTGCTATGAACGTTGATTTTGCTGTGTCACTGTAATGTACTGATTCTAAATCCCCTGGAAAAAACCCAAGAGAGGAATAGCAGGATCATATGGTAGGCTCATCCCTAGTTTTTTGAGGATTCTCCACACTGCTTTCCAGAAGTACTGTACCAGTCTGCAGTTCCACCAACAGTGTGCTAGTGTGCCTATCTCTCCACAACCCCTTCATCATCTATATTGTTTATTTTCTTCATTTTTGCCAATCTAACTGGTATGAGGTGATATCTTAATGTAGTTTTCATTTGCTTTTCTCTGATTACTACTGTTTTAGAGCACTTTCTCATGTATTCATTGACTTGATCAATGTCCTCTGTTGAGAAGTTTCTATTTGGGCTCAGAGTTAATAGTGGATTGAAAGGATGCTCTTAAAATTATGGCAGTGGCCTTGAATTAAGCCAGTGGTTTGCCTGCTTCTTCCTTTACTGCCTTACTACAATAATAATTAAACTCTACACAGGTAGTTGTCCAAAAATATAATTGTGTATATGTGTGAAGCATGTATTCGTGTATTCCATAATACTTCTAAGGATCATTTATGAAAATGATTACAATAAAAATAAATCTAAGGTATCTCAGTCCATATAATCCAGTCCAGCTTTACCAGCCCTAAACCTAATTATATCATGACTTAATTTCATGTATTTCATAGTGTGTAGTCCATAAACTTCCTCTGTGATGAAATACTACTGTATATAAATCCAGCATTCTGTGCTCTGTTATAATCTTATGCAGTTTCTGACCATTTCTTATTTTTAAGTCATACTTCCTAGCACCATATGACACATTGAGGTGTTCATGAATCTTTTTTAGAACAAAGAAGCATGGTTCAAAAATCTTACTGCAATTTTAAACTGTAATGACTACAAGTATAAATACTATAAAGTTAGAAATATATGAATTTTTAACTGTGCAAACATTAATTTTGTGTTGAATTTTTAATGTTCATTTTTCATTTTAATTTTTGTTTTGTTCAGCATTTTGCTTATTCAGAGAAACTACAACTAACAATTTAAATCACATGTTCATTATTCAAAAGTCATACAGTTCTGTAAATACATGAGAAATTTATCTAATGTAACTTGCAAGCTATATTTTTATAGGTTTTTAACTTTTATAATGTTAAAGTTGTTAATGCTTAAACCTGCATTAAGACTTTTGAGTATCCCAGAAGTCTACTTACGAGTTGTCTTTCTTGATTTTCTTATTTTCTAACTTTTTTTGCTGTGTTGTCTTTGTATTGGTAGAGCCTATATCACACAGTTTTCCCAATTAAAAGCATATAAGATGTGTGATTTCCTTGCCAGTTCATGTCCTATACTCTAATTTGTGAAAGTCTATTTATTTAATGACAAACTTATTCCTTAATATTTGGAAGAAGTTTAGGTTGGTTATGATTGCCAAAAGGAGACCAAAAATAATTAAGTTCTCAGCATCTTTAGGCTTATAAACAAAGATCCAGGAACTGATATTCATGAAACATGTAAGTCCCTTGTTGATCTATTCTATTGATACATTAGACCTGTTCTGTTGATATGTTTCTGTTGGAAATATGACAGGAAGTAAAACAAAATTCTTATAAGAAAGAGTGCAAGAAGCAGCAAGGTGATTATTTGAGCATATGGGTCTTTTCTTGCATATCATTAAGGAGACCTATGTTAGGCTGAAGGAGACAAGATCATAAACCAGACATAAAGAACTTCAAGCACAAGATTTAGAAAACAGAAGCAGTTTGGAATAATACTCCACTTGGCAGAAACAAACCCTGACTCAGCATTTTCATTTTTCCCAAGTACAATGTGTGGATCTTTCTGGAAAAACCTCAGAGATGAAGCGTTTTCTTTATGACTATAATAAATAAAGAGTCTTGTTTCTGGAGAACAAGTACATTTCATTTTCTGGTGTTAATGAAATTCTTCCTTTATTGAATACTTCTTGAGAATATATAGAGTATTATAAGACATATGCAAAAAAATGATGAAAAAGAAATCACATGTTATTGAGTCCTGAAAATTAGAATGCTGTTACTGGCTTATACCTTACTAACTGTTGTCATAATGAGAATGTATTATATTTACAAATGAATGCTCATGGAATAATATTTTCTATTTTTTTTAAGTTTTTTCCCCCACATTAGTTGACATGTTAGTCTTTATATTGTGATTGTATAAGGATTAAAAGGGTCTACAAGCTTAGCTGATACTATAGCTTGGATGTGGTTTGTCCCCTAGATATTCATATGCTGGAAGCTTGGTCCTCGGCACTGGCAGTGTTGAGGTGGGGGAACTTTAAGAGAGGGGCCTATCTGGTCATGGTGCTGCATACTTGTGGTCCCAGCTCTTGTGAGGCTGAAGTAGGAGGATGGCTTGAGCCCAGGTTTTCAAGGCCTTGAACAGCATAGTAAAATCCTGTTTCAAAAGGGGGGAAAAAAAAGAAAAAGAAGTAGGGCTAAGTACTAGATAATTAGACCATTAGGAGTACTGCCCTTGGAAGGGATTAATGCTGTCCTCATGTAGTTCGTTCCAGCAAAAATAGATTCCTATCAAAATATTAAGAGTGACCCCAGAATATCTCTGGTGTTCCTATTTTCTACATGTGGTATCTTCTTCATAAGAGTGACTCCAGAATACCTCTGATATCCCACTTTTCTGCATGTGGTGTCTTTTTCATGTGCTCCTGCCATTATGATGCCATCTACCCTGAGTCCCCCACCACAGGCCTAGCCACAGGGCCTCCTAATCTTGGACATTCAGCTTCTCAAACTGTGAGTTAAATAATCCTCTTTTATAGCATTAGAAAGTGGACTAAAACAGCTGTTGATGGAATCCTATTGTAGCAGCAAGTGGATATAAGAAAAAGGTGTAGGATGGTAGGCTGGAATTTGTCACTTCTAAGTGGACATTTCCTTTCATAGTCCTTTCTTTTCTTTTTTGTTGTACATATCCTGGACTTCAGACTGATAACTTTTTTTTTTCTTTTCTGAACTCCTACAACCTACCTCTTGCTAGATTTGCTGTCCTCCAAATCAGGAAGCAGAGTGAGAAATCTCATTCCATTACTTGTCCTTTCTGCCTCTGCACCTATACCCAGAGCACAAAATACATTTATACACAAGTGCAAGTGCTTCTCAAGGAAGGAAGCAAACATTCAGTTTCAACTGCACACAATTATGAGTTTGTATATGATAAAAGTGTTATGTCACTTAGTCATTGAAATATTCCCTTTTACAAAATGAAAAAAAAATTCCTGAAATGAGAAGAAGATATGCAATTTTCAGTCATCCAACAGCGGGTAGGTAGTAGATTTGTCTGACTCGAAAGCCTTTTTCCACCACACCAATGCTGACCAAGAAGGGAAGCAAAGAGATGAAAACAAACAAAAATAAATGGGACTTCAGTAGTTTCAAAGCCTGGAAAAGGTTATTGATACTGCTAATGATCTCTGTTTCCAAACTCCTTCTTGATTAATAGACAACTTTCCTTCCTTAATTCCCAAGGGAGGACTTCCTCAAACCTTTTCCTTCCTTATTTCCCCAGATTTGTGATGTTTTCCAGAACATAATGATGCATTTAGACAAGAATATATTAAAACGAGGTGGAGGAGCAAAAACAAAATAAAGACTGTTTGACTGTTTTAGAAGAGGATCAACACATTTTCTGAAAAGTTTCATGAAATAAATATTTTAGACTTTGTGGGCCAAGAGGCAAACTTTACGATAACGTATTGGTACGTCTATGGCAAAACAGAAATGAAATTTCCAAAACTTCTATTGAGGAAATTCAAGATATAATATTTGAATACAGTATTTTAAAATATTAACTAACATTAAGAGATTTAATTCTAATAAGAATTAGAATTATTTTTTGACAAGTAATATTTTGTTTAATGGTAGTTCAAAGTCAGTGTTACTCATTATTGAATCAATTTGAAATATTGCTCGGAGTAAAATATTCTTAGCTCATGGATCATACAGAAACAGAAGTCAGGCTGGATTTGAACTGTAGGCTATACTTTGCCATTTGCTCTAGAATCTCATCTGGATGTTTACATTTTGTGGACTCTTAAGAGAAATTCACTACTATAATACTCTCTTAATTTCCCAAGTTCTCACTTGAAAGGTCATCATTGTTTACTATGTCCTCTGTCTTAAATAAAACTGAAATCAAATAATTGCTAAGTGAAGAAAAATCAATTCAATAATATGATATTCTAACTATATGATATTCTAGGATAGGAAAACTGTAGCTACAGTGTAAAGACTAGGAGGTTCCAAGGATTGGGGAGGAGTGGATGGATAGAGTGCAGTGTATTTTCAGAGCAATGAACTACTCTGAATAATAATGATATTGTAATGGTGGATACAGGACATTATATATTTGGCAAAGCTCATAGAACTGTGTAATACAAATAGTGAACCCTAATGTAATTACGGACTTTAGTTAAAAATAATGTATCAATATTGATTCAATAATTATAACAAATGTATTATAAAAGCAAAATATTAATGATAGAGTGAGAGGTGGAGGAGATTAGGTGAGAACTCTGCACTTTCTGCTCAGTTTTTCTCTAAACTGAAAACTAGTCTAAACAATAAAATTTATTAACTTAAAAGAATCATATATATGATTTTCTTTACCATAAATATGCTATTATTCATGTAAACAAAAGAAGTTATTAGGAATAACACTTGCGTTATGAGATCCATCCTAAATTATTCCAGTGATATTTCTGTGCTATTTATGTATCACTAAAGAATTATCTTGAATATGAGGAGCTTTAGGAATTTTGAGACTATTAAAAGCATATGTTGGGGCTGGAGTGGTGACTCAGTGGTTACAGTGCTTGCCTGGCATGCGCAAGGATGAGGGTTCAAATCCCAGCACCACATACACAATAAAGTAACTGAGCAACAAAAGCCATATGAAAAACTGAATAAAATTGATCTTCTCTCTCTCTCTCTCACTGTCTCTCTCTTTTTAAAAAAAGGTATATGTTGCTATGTACAATACTGGTTTTATCTCTACATTATACAAATATGACAGTTTTTTAGTTAATCAGCTTATATTGTAGGGTTCCTACTAATTTAAACAAGTGCACATTAAATATCCGTTCACGGTCTGAAGAATTTAGGATCTAACAGCAGAAAAATTCTATATTCAGGCTTTCTTTTTTCATTGTTCCCAATGATATTTTTTAATGTTCTTATTAGTGGTAGACTGTGTTCTTCTATCATTAAAGTTGGACAAGCCTTATGTTATGGAAATTTACTTAAAGAATCCATCTGAAGCACCACAGTCTAATAAGCAACTTATGAACATGACTAAAATCTTATATTCATGTGACAGCTGCATTCATATTTTTTCTCTAAATCAGACATCCAGAGCAGAGTTTCAGAGTGTTCCTGCAGACATTGGTGATATCATATAAGGAAAATATGACAGCCTGGTTCTCCCCAATGACAAGAAAGCAGCAATTGGTTACTTTTACCAGAACTTGGAGAATGTGTATTGATTGCATACATGCCTGGGTCAGGCATCAGTACCTTCAGGGATACTCTGATTTTAGGATTCATTATTTTTTATGCATCTCAGAATATTAAGAGGTTACCTCTGGGGGCTGGAGCAGTGGCTCAGCAGTTATGGTGCTTGCCTGGCATGTGTGAGGATGTGGGTTTAAACCCTAGCACCACATCACATCACAGCGATGTGTCAGTGCAATGAAATTCATATGAAAAACTAATAAAATCTTTCTCTCTCTCTCTCACTGTCCCTCTCTCTTTAAAAAAAAAAAAGAGGATATCTCTAGTGGGAAAAGCCCAGTGCTGATAGCCCAAGAGATCCTTTTGACTTCTATAATTGGAAAGATGAGCTCATTCAAACACTTTAGTGTCGTAAATTGGCATTTATATCCCTTGTAAAGGGTATAAGAGGAACAAAATTGTAATTTATTCTAAGATCCATCTAGAACCCTAAGTTAATTTAATTTATTTGATTATATACCACTATTTTAAAATCTATTGGTTTCAAGTATTGGTAAAGAATATATTGAACACCATAATTAAAAAAAATTTGTTAAAACATAGATGAGGAAAAGATTTATGATAGACTGATTGCATTTTGTATTTATATTTAGAAAATAAAATTTTGGCATTCAAAAACTCATATTTTTCTCTCAACAAGCAAATGATACAAAGTTGGCTTGTTTATAATTTCATACTCATTCTGTAGTTTCCATAAATTACAGCTGACACCAAAACATTTTTTCCATACTACTGTTTGAAACATGAATTAGAATAGAATGTTGAAACAGTTTTAACAGATTTAGTACTGTAGCTATTTTGATGAAAAACTATTTCCATCAATTAAGAGATTGCTATTCCCTCAATGAAAAGCAGCCCATTTATAAGATACCAACCTCATTTTAAACAGAATTTATAAGGAGTTCTTCTTTTTCCTCACAAGGACAAAATGAAGGTTTGAATTACTGCTATTCATTGAAAGATTTCTTACCGTTAGCTAAACAGAAAACACTCAGAACATGATATCCTGAATTTTCAAGAGTGGCAGTTCCTCATTTTTGGGATTTTTTGTTCACATACTTGGAACTTTCAAGAAAAATATGACTACGTGAAGAAAAGAGTATTTTTTTTCCACAGTAGGACTATCATTTTAACATTCAAAATTTCTCTATATTATTCTCCTTTGGAGAATTTAAGTATTAAATTTTATAATTTTTGTTCGAAACCAGCTAAGTTATTTTTCTTCTCTGGGAGAAAAAGGTGTACATGTGTAAACTCTGGAAGGTATTATTTTTATCAGAGAAGGAAATTGAGATGCAGAGAGGTTTAAATATAGTATGTACGAATGTGTATATATATGTAAATATGGGTATGTTAGTGCTTGTGTATATACATGTGAATATATAATTTGCATTGGACAAAGGACAGGTTACATTTGCGTCAAAATGGTAAAAAATTGTTTTTCTGGATAGTCGATATGTTAGGAGGTAAGTCCATATAAATTTGTTAAAATATTTATTTCTGTAGCACGCGTTTCTACAGCTATGCTAAAAGAATAACTTATACAAGCCTTTAAGGTGTTGACAAGGCTGCTTTTCTCTATTACATCTTTGGTTAAATTAGAGAAATGTGACTTGACCTTATGGCAGCATGATTTGGCAAGTAGAAATAACCTCCATCCAGATTAAAAAAGGTAACAGTCTCCCTTGTAGGCGGGTTTGGTGGTGTAATATGGAACACAGCCATGTACGGTCTGGGCAGAAAAATGTGAACTCCATACAGTCCCATTCTGTATATGGGCCAGGTAATTTTATGTAGTACACATACTGTAGAACCTTACGTGAAGGCCCACAGGTAACAGCTATGCTGAATACATGTTTATAATTATATGTGGATATGAGTATGGCTGGTTTGGTATTAAAGGCAGAATGAATGGCAGTTTCAAAGCTCTTACAACCAGCATTCATTAGACCCAGGCAGATAAGACTAAAATACATTTTGTGCACCCCCTTTTAAATTGAGTTGGTGATTGAACCCAAGGGTTCAAACATGCTAGGTAAGTGCTCTGTCACTGAACTCTGTCTCAACCTTCTTGTGCATCTCTTTAAATCTTCTTGGCCCCATGTGGCGGGCGGCACCTGGGGGCCAGGCCACCCAGGCAGCTTTAAGATGGTGGCTGGCAGCTGGCCAAACCAAGTCAGCTGACCTTGTGCTGTTCCTGGTTCGTATGCTTGCAATATCTGACCACCTAGGGACAACCAATAGGAGCCGGCAGCAGAGTTTTCTTCCTCGTAGCAACAACCTGCTGATTGGGTTACCTTCGCTATATAAGCTGTACAACTTCCTGAATAAGGTGAGTGAGCTCCGCAAGCAACCAGAGTGTGCGTGTCGTTATTGCCGCCTTGCTGGTGGAGCGCAACAGCCCCAGCCTTTCTCTTGCCTCTGATGGAGACTAGTGTGCATGGGTTTTTATAACTCTACACAAGTGCAACCTGACACTGTTGGATCAAACATCTTATTTCCTACTCTAAGGGCTTCTCCAGTTGCATAATTGGAACACCTGGAAAGCACTCAGTTGTAATGTATGCATAACCCAAGTTAGGCCAGTTTAATATGTAGAATCAGTGCCAATGGGATCATGTTTGACCAGAGGGTCCAGGATTTGTTGGGCTAATGTTTCCCCCTTCGGTTTCCCCAAGTGAACAAGTCAGAAGTCTCCTTCAAGAGACCTGTGGGTCCAGGCTGCACTCACCATTGCAGTGGCCAATTCTAGACTCACCCTTGAACTGGACTCTGTTTCACCATCTGTCACTTCCTGAGTGAGCCTCTGAGGCCATTCTTTGACACTAACTTTTCTGTTAGAGCAACACAGGCTAAGTCTAGTTGCCTAAACCAGGCCTGCGGTGAGTAACTCTACCAGGTTGCTGTCATTCATACGTATGTTGCCAGATTGATCCATACAAATCAGGATTTTTGTGTTATCTGATTTTTAAATCTTAGTGATTTTTAAAAGCACTTTACTGGGCAAATTAAACACAACTGCAAACCAAATTGTGAGCCTAGGTGTTAATTTGCGTTCTCTGGGCTATTAAATGGGAGAGGAAAAAAAAAACTCATATCTGAAATGGATTGTTTTCTTTCATGAGGTTAGCTGAACTATGCACATTTCAAAGGCAGCGTTTGTCATAGTCCTTTCTAGCACAATTCTTTGAGTTGGTACTGGGGTTACTGGGTGTCAGTATTCTTAATGAGAGACTAGGGTGGTGTCCATCTCATTGGTTCAGAAAAAGCGACTCTGGTAGTCATATCAAGGGCCTTGGCCAGACGAAACCGAAACCTAGTCACTAAATAGCTCCATTCACAAAGGTAAGGCTGCTGTTTAATATTGTAAATAAGGACAGAAAAAAATGGCAACACAGAGCAAACTATTTACCCACTCTTTCACCAATCTGCAGAGCAGTTTCACACACTAGCCAATAGAGCGATCATTACTGATAGATCTAACTGATGTGGGGTTTTTGAGATGAGGCCGGATTTTCTGCTCCCATTGGCAAATGGAGTCTCGGCCGGCTACAGATTTCAGCAGCCAAAATAGCCCGCTTCTAGTGTTTGCAGCCATTCCCAGTAAAAACTGGGAATTTGGGCTGGCTGCAGGTGTCTGCAGCTGAAATAGTGTTAGCAGCTCTCCAACTAAAAGCTGGGTATTGCAGCTCTTGGTGTGGTGGAAATTCACATTCATCAGTCTTCTGGGTTCTTGTCTCACAAATTTGAAGAATAAAGTCCACTTGTCTCACGAATTTGAAGAATAAAGTCCACGGACAACCACGGAAGAAAGAGTAAAAGGAGTAGAATTTATTTAAGGAAGGAGAGCAGAGACTCCGCAAGGTGGAGGGGTACCTGGAAGCAGGACACCATCTAGTGGAGGTTAGGCCAGGGGTTATATTGATTTGGGGTATGAGCATAATTAACATTCATGCAAAGCAGGCATTGAGAAATGCATCAATATCATTGGTTAAAATCTATGCAAAACAGGCATTGAAACTAAGCACCAAAATTATTGGTTAAAATCTATGCAAGCAATTCTTTCCAGGTTACCATCTGTGTCCACCCCCACTTCTTAGATTTCCCACCTCAGGGACAAAGGCGTTGCTCCCACAGGTGAGCCTCATGATCATTTGCATATGAAGGTCCTGAGTATGTCAATGGCTCTCTACCTGCTAGCTCTTAGATGAGGCCCTTTGTCCTGACTATCTATCCATTTTACTATCTCTCCTGAAACTGTCTCATAATGACCGAAAAGTGCTGAATTTTCCATTCCAATTTTCTGTAAGCAGAGTTTCCAAACTCTGGTCATGTCTTCTGGGGTGGGTTGAGGCTCTGGGATTGTCCTGTATATTGTGGGACTTAACAGCTGCGTCCCGGACCTCTACGTACTAGATGCCATTTGTGCCTCCCAAGCAAAGCCTGTGTCCAGATATTGCTAGATGACTCCCACCTGTGTGGGGGCAAAATCCACCCACAGCCCAATGCCCTAAGAGGCACTGCACAAAGAATAATGCATTAATAAGGAAGAGAAAAATAAAGCCTAGATCACAGGATAGATTCTGTGGTGCAATTGTCTATTGTGGGAGTTTTGCCTGGCTCTGTTTGTATTTTATAAGCAGCGAAGTCTCACAAAGAAAGCATGCTACTGAAATACTAATACTAACTGACAAAGAATTTCTAACTCCAAAGATTAATTGGGCTGGACTAGTATTTTGCAATCAGTTTTCCAAGGGGGGAATTAATTGGTGCTCTGAAAACACAAGTTTCTTTTGTCTCTTTCCTGTGACTATACATTATTAGCATATTAAAGGTTTTTGAATATCCAATGGTAAATAAACCCATTTACCATTGTTTAAGGTTAAACATGTTTCTTTAAGGAGACTAAATTCTTTTCTAAAACTCATCTGAATCCAAATTCACCAGTTTGGAAAGTCCATGAATGGCATGAATACCATTCCCACACACTGTTAAGGATTTCCAGCTATTCTGTTATCACAGATTCCCACGCCAATTTTAAATATTTACACTAGCATTATGTTGCTGAATGAATCCACATTTAATTGAGATCCAAATTGAAGTTTTCTGGAGAATAATTTTGGGTGTCTGTAAATGATATAATTGTTTACTACCTTCACCTATTCAATGGTCATGATTAGACTTAGGGACACACTGAACTCATCTGACTCTTAATCAATGGCTCATTTGCTTCCATTCAGATGTGCTTCTGAATATTATTTATTTATTTAATTATCATTATTTTAAAATATACCCAGGGAACTCTGCCAGTTGCCACAGTAGCTTTGGAGATATCAGTAAACAAAAATGATCTAGCACATTTGCATGGGTCCTTATCAATAAGTAGAAAATGCCAGTATGGATTTAGGGCCAAGTACATGAGCTTGTTAGGTTTGAAGACAGCCTAGCCTTACAGAAGGCTGATATCAAAGTGGAAAGTGGACTCAGAGCACAGCCTGCAGAGCCAGTGAGAATGTTCTCCTGCAGGCTCATCTTTGCATGATAATAACCAAACTTAATTAAAAATCACTGGTATTTTCTCTATTTGTTTCCTAGGCAGAAAGCTCAAATACCAGACTGTGTGGTTCAGAATTGAACACCTGGCAACCCTAATGATTTGGTTTGCACAGTGATTTATATTATTTGGGAAATTCAGAAATGTGGGGAAGGAAGTGATGGGCAGGGGGAGTCCAAAAGGATTCAGGAGAAAGAGACCTTTCCTTTCATTTTTATATTTTTAATTGGCTTCAAAAATGTTTCATAGGAAAAGAAACTGGTTTTACCTATTATTTCATTTTCTTGAAGACTTATGACTCTCTCTTTATTACTGTATTTTAAATTCTTTTCTTAAATGATTATTTCTGTGGCTTTAACTCTGTTCTTAAAACAGACCCTGGTCCATATAGAATTTGATTTTGGTGTTCATCTTAGGGTCTGTCTGAATTTTGAAAAATAGCCACTGTGGTTTGATCAATGGGGCAATAGTGTTGGGGTCCAGTATCAAAAGCTACAGGAATCATAGCTCTGCCACTTCTCAGCTTTGTGAATGAGACCGTTAGCTTCTTGCCTTTGTTTATGCAGACATAAAATAGGAGTGACACTAATATCTATTTTAAAATATTTTCAGAGTATACAGGCCCACCCCTAATATTTATGGGTTCCAAGGCAAGAGTACCAATGGAGGCTTGCCTATGCTAAATATCTCAAATTTTAAATTGTACAAACAAGCTGAAACTGTTCTGTCTGTCTACTTTAACCGATAGACCTTTCAAATCTATAGGTCTGAGTTTAAGTTTAGCATTTTCTGGTTCCTTAGAGTTCCATGTTGGAATGTGTTAGGCAGGGGACTGAAGGAGTCCAGCTCTTTTTCATAGTGCAAAATCTCTCAGACTGTTATTCAAGATCCCTGTACAGCCCAGCAAAAGACAGGCTAAGGCCACTCATCAGGCCTAGGGGTGCGTACACCTAATGTATAGAATGTCTTTGAGGAAGGACCAGTGGAGGAAGCCTGGAAAGGCTCTGAAGTGCCTTCAGGTCCATTTTGACAGGGAATCTGAGAATGCTGAGTGTAGTTATAGGGATGGATATGGATAGGAAAGTCCCCTTGATCCAAATTATACCTTACCAGAGGAGGGAGAACATAACAGCATGGTCAGAGGCAAGTCTTCTACAGTGCAAGGCTAGGGTGGATACCCTCTTGCCTAAAATGGAGAGCAGTATTGTAATTAAACAACAAAATTAATGATTTAACAAAGTTCAAGAAAGTATCTAAAATAAGATCTGGCCTAGTATACAGGCACTGGATAAATGTTACTTTTGTTATTAAGCATCTACTAGATGTTATCACTAAGTGCTGAGGATGTACGGAATGAATAAAAGTGATCACTGTGTAAGGACCTGTCACTCTCTGAAAGGTGTGGGCTAGCAGCTGTACAGGGATATGCCCGATGTTAGGCGCTACATAATGGAAGCCCTCACCTTCCTGTAGAGGTCGAAGGAAGGCCTGGTAGAGGGAGCCATGAATGACCTGAGATGTGGAAGATGCATAGGAGTTCAACTATCAGATAACTGGTGAAGTTGGACAGTCCAGTCTAAGGCAGGAATATCTAGAAATAGGGATGGTAGAAATATCATAGCACTGAGCAGTACTAAAACGACATTGCTTTTGTACAGTGGCAGGATACATAGGAGGATAGCAAATACTGAAGATGGGGAAGAGGGCAAGAATGAGATCATAAATGGCCAAAGTCATTTCTTTGGGGAGTTTCAGAAATGTTTCAATAATTTTTCATATATATTTTAGCTCATACAGAAGTGGTAATTGTGGGAGGAGAGGTAGCTGAAGAGAAAAGATAGGACTTCAGTGGGGGAATATTGGTCCAATGACTCACAGGGCAGGGGAAACAAATTCACACAGGAGAGAGGATGAAAACTGTTCCATGGGTCCAGGGAGGTCTGAGTGCCTGAATTCCAGAAGGCTTATCTCTAAAGGTCCCCAGCCTAACTCCCACACCTCAGCCCCACATGTCTCTATTTAGCCACCTCCTATACACCCATCCTCAGAACTTAGATGAGGCTTCCCCCAGCCCCCTCTAAGAATTCCTTCCTAACATCTCACTCTAATGAAGATGATTCTCTTCATATTTCCCATCTCCTGCAGTCCATTCCTGGGGTGAGCTTGCAGCTGATGTACTTTCTCATTCATTTCCTGTGCTCGTCAACTTCGTGTCCCTGTGACCTAAGTATGTGATCAGAATAACTTAGAGGAGGATAAGTTTGTTTTCAGAATCCTTGGCTAGCTGAGTCTGTTGCTCTGGACCCAGAAGAGGCAAAACATTATGACAAAAGGTGTGGCAGAAGAGCATTGCTTACCTCGTGCCATCTTAGAAGCAGAGAGAGTAAAGGGAAGGGGCTGTAGGGAAGGCACACCCTTCCAGAGTACTCCCCCAGTGACCCACCTCTTCACGCCATACCCCACCTTCCCACAGTTACCATCCAGTCCATGCAAAGTAGGATGGACTGATTAGGTTATGGCATTCACAGTCTAATCATTTCATCTTCGAACATTCCTGCATTAACAGAGAAAGTTTTGGGGGATACCTCATACTCAAACCATAATATTTCTCTTCATCTGGGCCATGTCTCATGGTATGTGAAAGAGTCCACTGTCCTGCGAACTGTACTTCTTTGCTTTTTACCTGGTATATGTCTTGTCCATTTTATCTACTTGTGACCTAGTTTTTTGCTTTTCCTCTTTATACACTTGTGGTAACCTAGGAAATTTGTTCTAGTTTGTGAGTTGAAATGAGGTGGTCTTCATGTGTTATGGAGGTGACAGTAGTTTATGCTTCTGATACAGTAACTTAAGATAAGGTAAGCACATTCACTATATATAACTCTCCAAATTGTGAAGTCTGCAGCTTTAGAATCATCGTTCATCATTTTTTTGTCTTCCAAGACAAGACACTAATGGAAATTAAAATAAACAAACCTGTCCACATTAAGAAGAGAAAAGAACCTCTACAGTGACAAGTTTCACACAAATTGCAATACGAATAAAATTTCCCCCGTGTTTTTAAACAGGTCATCCATTAAGGGCTCAGCAGACATGAGGGAGTATTGCAGTTAAAAGGTGGATAGGGTGTTGTTTAACCAACGTTTCGCTAATGAATGAGAGTTCAAATGGCAAACGATAGTCCTAACGACATCATTTTATATTTGTGAAGATTAAACAAGACTTGTGTTTCCCCCGTTTGGAGGTTTGCGAACTAAATCTGGCACAAAATGTACAAGAAGATAAACTGGAGAGGAAGGTAGCCTGTCACAGTGATTGATGGAGCTGATGTTCACCCAAAAGTGTTTGAAAATGTAGATATCCTAAAATAAATGATGCTGCATAAACCATGCCAGCCTAGGAAATTAAGAGGACATTATAGCATTCTGCAGGAGCTACATAAAGCAGTGCTACCAAATTTGATGGTTGCAATTCTGAATACTTGTCATGAGACCTTACAATGCGTGTGCTCTATAAAAATGCATGGTATAACTTTAATGCTAAGGTTTCCAAGGTGTTTCAGGCGAGGCATATCATTCTCCATGCTCCTGGTGGTAAATATGAAGACTGCAAAATCAGCACTATTACTTTCTAGAACACTTTAGGAATCCTCCCCCACAACTTTGCTTTCTCCCCACTTTCTACAATTTATACAGCACTTTGCAGAGATATTCAATCTGTAATTGACAAACTGCGAAGTAGGGGTGTTCAGCCTAAAATACAAAGTTTAGAAGTAATTAGCAAGACTATGAAGTATTATCAAATGGATATAAATTTTGAAACATTTTTTCTATGAAAATAGTCATACCATTTTATATATCCGTGTATATTATAAGCTTTTTAAAAAATGGATACATACATCACTGCATAATTAATGAATATAGGATATTCTACATTTTTGTACATAATTAAAATTAGTGCATATTCTGATGTCAACAAAATAAATTTTATATCTTTAGTACTTGTGAAGAATGCTCTGCTGTGAATGTATTTGAATTCATTGTTGGAGATTTAACCTGGTCCTCCCACTACTGAGACCATCATGATAGCCAGATCGTATTGTTCATCTCTAATTGCTTAAATATGGCAAAAGTCTTGAAGTGGAATTCCTAGATTAATGTGTTAGTAAAATTTTATGTCTTTGATACACATTCAGCCTCTCATCAGCAGGATCCCAAAAGCCCATTTGTTTATTCTTGCTATCACCAAATATTATCATTTAAAAAAATGGCACCAATTTGTTAGACAGAAATTGATACTACTTTGTGAATTTGAATTTATTTGATAATTTGTAAAATTGAGTACCTTATGAAGACTTATTCTACATTTATTTATTTCCTTGAAAATGTGCCCCTACTAAGTAGTATTTATAATTACTATTGACTTAGGAATATTTTTTTCTTTATTATTTTTGGTACCAGAGATAGAATGCAGGGATGCTTAAGCACTGAGCCACATCCCCAGCACTTTTTTATTTTGAGACAGGTCTCACTAAATTGCTTAGGATCCTTCTAAGTGCTGAGGTTGACTTTGAACTTGAGATCTTCAGGCCTCAGCTTCCTAAGTTACTGTAATTAAAGTGCCTGGCAGGAGTCTTCATTCAAATTATCAGAAGTATACTCTCATGTTTCAGTTTTGTTAATTTTGCTTATGTTTTCTTTGAACTACAAAAATGATATTTTTTGCTATAACTAAATTTTTAATGCTTTTTTTTTTCTGTCTATAGTGCTGTGGTTTATAAGCTATTCCTGGCCCTATTTCCATTTAGTATGGTTTCTTTTGTTTTGTGTTTTTGTATTTGTCATCTTTGGTTCATTGGTTCATTTAATATTTACTTTGTACCTTATGATGGAGGAAATTGTATTTTTTTTCTTTAAATTTTATCGGCATTATTTATAGCTTCGGATTATACATGAACACACACAGGTCCTAAAGTTCTAATTCTTACTCTTCCATGTTCTGATCCATTATTCTGTTATCCCTGCAACACTATCAGCTGATTTAAATATCTCATTTCCCAAAATAGCTTAAACTCTGTCTTCATTCTGTCTCAGACAAACAAAAATAATGACAACAAAACAGCCATTTGTAGTTGTTATTGGAATTGAATTGAATTCATAGGAGGAAAATTAATTTTATTTGAATGTTGACTTTCCTCACATAGTATATGACTTTACTTCTCTGTTCAAATCTTTGATACGTATATATCCTTGTTTAGGGTTGTTAGTTTTCCTCATATGTGTTTTGGACGTTAAAAACATTAACTCTAGGTATATTATAATTTTTGTTATACTTTATTTCATTTTGTAATCGTTGCAGATTTTATGCCAATTTTTTTTATTTTTTGCAAAAAAGTGTGGTGTGACCATTATGTGAAGCTTTTTTAATTGTGCCAGTATTACTTAAAAGTCATTTATTGGAGCTGGAGCGGTGGCTTGGCGGTTAACAGTGCTTGTCTGGCATGCGTGAGTACATGGGTTCGAGCCCCAGCACCACGTACACAACTAAGTGTCAGAGCAATGAAAGTCACATGAAAAACTAAATAAAAATTGATTCCTTCTCTCTCTCTCTTTCTGTCTCTCCCTCACTGTCCCTCTCTCTTTTAAAAGAAAAGTCATTTATTACTGAAATATCTTTGATGCAAGATTAGGATGCGTGGAATACTTATGAATATATGTTATTGTGGTGATAATGATTATGCAGTGAAATACAGTATTATGAATGGATTCATCCTCTCATCATGTGGGGAAGTTATTCATTGTTTAAAATGCAGTGGTTACAACCTGGCAAATTTGGGCATGCCTCAAGTGTTCTTAGTTCTGCATTTTCTTTAAATCAAATTTGATCTTATCTTTTTTTTTAATCTTTTTGATTTTTTTTTAAATCTTTTAAGAAGCCCTTACCACTTGCCTTCCCCTCCCCTTTGTCAGGAAAAATAATCTATGACAATCTATGGAACTTCCTGCCCCACTTTAATCAGGACCTTTATACCTCATGGATTCTTTAGAGTTTCCAAGTTCTTTTTAGATGATTGCAAATCACTGTGATTTAGGAATAAGTTTATCTCAAACAATTCACAAAGATTAATTATAAAGATAATTAGTCTTTATTTAATTGTTTGTAATTATAAAAAACATATAATTAATCTTTTTATACAAATATTCTTTACAAAAATAAGATTTTTTAACTTAGAAACCTTATAATTAATCTTTTCATAGGATTAATTATAAAGATCACACTCTCCTGGTTGCTTAGATATGGATTGTACTCTGAAGCTTTGCAATCTTCCACTGAATTACAATACTGGAGGTATACTCTTTGAATCTTTTAATCGAAGTCACTTTGGGAAAGTAACTTGTTTTTAGATGCTCAGCTTTCTAAGATGGAGATGATTATAATAGATGTTAGTGAAAGATCTTCAAAAGCTATACTTTCCTTTCTTGAAAGACTGGTGGTAAAGAAATGTAGATGGCAAATTAAAGCAATTTACTCATTTGATAAGATTTAAATGAAGTGGTTTATACAGAACAGTTATTAGTATTTATAACCTAACCTGAACCTTTGTGATACAACTCTCAGATGATGCTTCTGCTAAGATAGTCATATATAAGTTCTTTTCAAATATGCTGTCATTTTCCATCAGTGTGTTGTGTATAGAGTCTAAAAGAAGGGAAAACAGGGCATCTGGAGCAGCAGCTCAGCTGTTGGAGCGCTTGCCTGGCATGTGCAAGGACCCTGGTTCAAACCCCAGCACCACATATGCAACTAAGTGACTGAGAAACAAAAGCCAGATGAAAAAATAAATAAAATTGATTTTCTCTTTCTCTCTCTCCTTAGAGAGATGGAGAGAGAGTAAGATAGAGAAAGAGAGAAAACAGTAAGAGAATAATATTTCGTCCTTTGGTCACTTTCTTCTTCCTGCTTTTATTCCTTTCTTTTTACTATTAATTTTTTGGGGGAGTGGCCAGACTTAATGACATTTAAGGATGTAAAGTTTACTCTTATTCTGTATTAACTATATGATCATCTGTGAGTCAGTTTTCTCATATATAAAATGGAAATGGTAATCCCTCCCTCACAGGATTATTAAGAGTAGTAAATGAGATAATCTAAGCGCTTAAAAAATGCCAACCAGCTAATTACATATTATTAGCACATAAGAAATATCTTATGTTTTCTCTCCCATCATTTCCTACTTCTTTTGTATGATTGGAAGCAAAATCATTAATATTTCAAACCATATTTATGACTAGATAATTTCACTTCCAAACTAGGTTAGATGTATGACTAATTTGTATTTCCAACCATTTCAGGAAAAAAAAATTAAGTAGTAAAATCTTATTTATGAAAGAAAGAAATGAAATCTTCTGGCTGTAAATGAGCTTAGCCTCTAATTTATTAATCAAGAGGTTCTTTCCAAAAGTTGTTCAAAGTTAGCAATGTATTTCTTTTGTGTTCTGTTTCTGGCCTCTTTTATTTGTAGTCTCCAAGGAAATTATAGATGATAGGAAGAACTGATTAGGTGCTCCATGATTATAAGTGGCCAGAGGCCACCTGTCCATGTGTGTGACTCTGATATAATGGGGGCAACTCCAGAACACACCTTCCATTTATTCTTTAGGGGTCTATGTTCAATTTTGTGGAACCAGCACATACCTCCTAAATAAAAACTCATATCTAACCCCTCTGCAGGCCATATGATGGTCCCTAGCTGGCTGATTTAAAGACATCTTTTTGATGTGGAAAAAAAAAAAAAGCTGATGCTATCATTTGAGTGAGTCAGGTGAAGAAAAGTCAAGGAATGTGATGATATGAAGTACAGTTCCTTTGATTATCACATGTGTAGAATTCTATCACACAAATGCATAGGCAAAGAACACCAAGTATTAATTAATTGAATAGGTCAAATAATCATTGAAGACCATGTGAATAAAAGCCACTGCAGGGCCAAAATGTAATATTTTTTTCTTACCCATCACAAGGGCCACAGCTGAAATCCCATGTAAAAGATGGACATAAGAAAAAAAATTAACTGTTATGTAAATGAGAGTCTTCAAAAATGACACAAAAGCCCAGGGAAAACTATATTTTTATGCTTAGGGTCAGTGAAGAATGGGCAAATCCAGAGCAGTGACTGAACAAAAGAAGCTCTCAGGGTCATAACCTAGAGTGCCGGAAGAACCTGGCAAGCCTTAGGCAGTCGGATTCTTCTTGCTTCTCCATTATTCCTTCCCCTTGTGTATGGGGCAAGACACATGTCACAAAATGGTCTTGTGACCTACTCTCAGGGAGACAGGTCAAAGAGTGACTTTTTTTCTAGATTTTATGGCTTGCTTTGCAGTAGAATAATTCTGTGACAAGCCTTGAAGGATCTGCAGGAGGGAGGGTGGGAAAGGGTCAGAGAGACTTTGCTTCTGAGGTCCTTCCAATCTCCTTCAGTTTAAACTACTGTTGCCCCTTCCGTATCTGTGGAGGATTAATCCCAGGACAATCCCTCTGTCCCATAAGGTACTAACCTCTGTGTATGCTCAAGTTTCTTATATAAAACGGCACAGCATTCACACACAAATCTGTAAGCATCCTCCCCACATACCTTCGATCATCTCTAGTTTGTGATACTTAAACAGTGCAAATGCTAAATGAATAGTTGCTATACTATATTATTTAAAGAATAATGACAAGAAGGGGAAAAAAGTCTATGCATATTTCCTACAGACACAATTTTTTTCTCCAAATAGTTTCCATCTGAGGTTGGTTGAATTCATAAATGCAGAACCCATAGATAGAGGACCAATTGTATTTAGCACACCAAGATGCCATGCTTAACAGTATCATTTTCTGAGCTTGGATGCCACTTTAACAAACCACAATCCAGACTTCAGGAAATGTAGAGGAGGGAAGCTGGGGAGAGGATGTGACAGGTAACTAAACAGAAAGATACTGTATGGAAGCACTGAATGAGAAATCACCTGGTGGCAGCATCCTCCATCAGAATTTACTTCTTTTTCCTCTTCTTTTTCAAAACTGAATCACTTTTCCAACATAACAATGTCAGTATCAGAACCGAACTATTGTAAATTACTGGATATTTCCAGTTTCTGCAGATGTAGATACATCAGAGTCCTTGATGGTTCTGTTTTGTGACATTACTACCCCAAGTTTTCTGTGGCTGTCCTCCCGGATGTGAAATACTGTTCATATATGCAGAGGAAAGCAACTCTGCTTTCTGGGAACCCTGCTGAGGTGTGGTTTTCTCCTCACTAGGGACTACGCTAACATAGACCTTCTCAACAGTTGATCTAACCAGGTCTATCCCTTCCCTCTATTGCCCAAATTTAACTTGTATTATAGTGACAATGGTTTAATTTGTCATCATTGCCCAAACTTGGGGATCTTTAGCTGGGGGACTTATAGAAGGACTGTATTTCTACTTGTGGGATTACGTTGAGGAAATGAGGTATGTAGAGGGTACTCTTACCTCAAGCTTCATCCTACACCATAAATTTCTGCTTTCTCTACCCTTGCTGGTTGCCAATTCTCCATATATCAGTTTCTTTTATGGGTTTAAAGTAGTGTTCTCTCTGACTCCATCAGCACATTGGCCAGCAGATGGCTTAATGCAGTTATTTTATTTAACATTGCACATTCTCTTCACTATCCTTAATATTTTTGAGGTTGACTGGTTCATTGAGGCAGTTTGTAATATTTGTGATATATTTAAGTAACTCTGGAGTCTTGACTTTTAACACTGTCATCCAATTATGAAATTTGGGTCTTGAGCTGAACTATGTGTTTATGACTCTTATTCAGCTCCTTGGGTAGAGCTCCTTGAGTCTGTCAGTGTTAATGATCCATTGAGCTAGATAAAATCTTCCATTTTTCCCTCTTTTTTTAATTCAATTTTTGGTGGAAATGTTTGCAATTCATTTAATTTTCTGAGATGAATTGTCATATACATTCTTAACATGATTGGTTTTGATATGTGAACTTTGTTACTGACTCAGTTCAGTGGATTGTGTGATTTTAAAAATTGGAAAATGGTAGTTGGAGATCTCCATTTGGGTCAGAAAAAGCCAAGAAATAGGGACAGTTCTCTTAATTCAATAATGGCAGAGACAGAATGAGTGTGACAAATTTTGAGATTATATCATGGTAGATATATACAGTTTGGCTTTTGGCCATTGTTTTTAACTCATAACTTCCTCCCCAGAATAGGCCAGAGAAATTAGAATTTCTCTTCCTGGAGGTGGGTCCCAGAAACTTGAATCTTCTCCTGCCTTAAGGTGATCATAAAGGAATTCTCTGATCAACCTTGTCTGACAATAGGTTTTAAGATCCTCCTGATTTCAGAGGATCCTGGAGGAAGGGATGCTACACAGAAAGTCCAAGAAGAATCTGAACAAATAGGTCCTGCAGTTTTCTGACCCAGTCCGTTAACAATCATGCTTATACAACGAAGTCCCCATAAAAAACAGAAGGGACAGGGCTCAGATAGTTGAAAATCGAAAATGCCAAGGTTCCTGAGGGTGGCACACCCAGAGAGAGATTAGGAACTCCACACTCCTTCCCAAATACTTCACTCTGTGCATTTCTTCATCTGTTTCTTTGTAATATCCTTTATATAAAACCAGTGTGTTCTCTCCTGTGTTCTTTGAGCTATACAAATTAATGAAACCCAAGAAAGGGATGATGGGAACCCTGATTTGTAGCTGGTCTCAAAGAAGCACAGGTGTTTGTGATTGGCATCTAAAGCAAAGGGTGGTGCAGTCTGAGAGGTTCAGCCTTTACCCTGTGGGATCTCACACTGTCTTCAAGTAGTCACTGTCAGAATTGAATTGGATTAGAGGACACTCAGCTGGTACCCATTGCAGAGTGAACTGCTTGTTCACTGGTAGGGAAAAATCATCACAGCTTTTGAGGTCACAGAAGTCTCTGCATTGATGTGATATTAAAGCAAAGGAAAAAGGGTCGAATGTCTTCACTCATCTGTGGAGGCTGGAGCTAGACCATGGCCACTGAGAAAGGAGGTCTATTATGTTTTAAATCTGGATAAGGTGTAATGTCATATAACCTAAGGCATTTGTAGAGATGTGTTGGGAAGGAGGGATGAGAGGGATTAAGGGTGGGTAATTGGGGGGGTGCTCTTGGTGGTCAGTATAATTTTCAGAATTTATATATATATTATTTTATTAGAAGCTTGTTTGTTCAACAAATAAATTTCTGAATTAAAAAAAGAAAAAAAAAAGCAAAGGAAAACTACACACTTTGTTTTCCCTAACACAGAGATCTTTTAGCACCTTAGGTTGAAACAAGTCTTCAAAAGATGGGAAAATGTATGATAATGAGATATATCATATGAGCCAAGCAGTATTCCAGGAAGCTAGAAAGATTGAACCCATATGGGGACAAGAGGAGGATGGGTGAGAGGATTTTAAAAAAGTTTAGCGACCCAAAACTTGAGAAATAAACATGTGGTTGAAAGAAAAATAGAAGTGAAGAAGTACTCTGTACAATTTACCCTATGACAAATAGAAAGTGAAATTATATAGAATGTAGATTATTTTCATAACATATCTTCCCAAGTATTTATTTGCTGACTGCTGAAAAACTGGAAGAAATACAGAAAAAAGGTACAAATTCCAAAAGCTTCTAAAGTATGAAACAAAGGCAGGAAAGTATCTAATCTTGCTCTATAAAAACCAAGGCAGAATCTATACGGAAGGATCGGTAACAAAAAAAAATGATATATTTTCTTATTTATGTTATGTTCATTGATTTCCAATATGCCACAGAGTGTATCCTACAACAGAATGGGACTTCATTGTTCAGTGAGGACCTGGCCCCTGTTCCTCACCCTTTTTATCTCCTCCTCCTCCTTCTTTTTTTTAAAAGCATTGGGGCAAAGCGGAGAAGAAACATCTCATTCCAGGTGATACAGTGAATTACTGTCACCGCAGAGCCACAGCAGTAACCGGCATAGTATGGTCATCTTTTACACACTGATCTTTGCCTCTCTCTGGATTGTGGATGAACTAGGGAGGGCTTAGCTTCTAAAATCCTATCATAAGAAGCTTAGTAATGCCATTATTTGCTTAGAACAGAAGCAGGAAATCCAAGTGACCAATTCCACTTGCACACCATTAACAGGATGATGAAACTGGTAGGCAGGAGCTAGGTCTTGTTTTGGAAATTGAAAGCAAACCTTACCAAGGGAACTAGGGAATATAGATGGGCAGTCACTGCTTTATTTTTCTACCACACCATTTCCTTTTCGGATCTTGAATCTGCTAATATGGCGCACAGTTTCCAACTTAATTATTTGGACATTCCCTTTCCATTCCCTGTGTTGTATCACCATTCCTGGAAGTTTGTATTAAGTCTGGTGTGGGTGAAAGGAGGTCCCATTGTTCCTTGATCCTAAATCCCCCTTCATGAATACTTGACCCCAGACTACCTGCCTCTCTTGTCTAGCAAATCTCCTTGCTGCTTTGGTGCTGTATGACTCTAAGTCCTCCAGCTATTGAGAATCAGGCTGAAGGCTGAATTTTGTTCATAGACACATTTTATTTTGCCCACAAAATTTTAAAAATGTGAAAGTTTTATTTGAATCCATTTTTCTGCTTTCTCCTGACAATTTGGAAACTACAGCAACCTAATGCCTAACTTCTTACATGGAAACGGCAAGCTGGCTGGTAGTACTCCCTTTAATTGGCACACGGGCTCTTCAGATCGGTGTAGTCCCTTTCTTTCCCCACTGCACTGCATCTGGCTCTTTTCATCCACTTGAGTTTCCTGCATCTCTCCTTGAAGCTACGCACCCATTTTCTTTCTTCAGGGCTTCTCTTTTCCTGAGTGGATCCTTTTGGAAGATTGGCACAGTTCCCTTGTACTCCTGAGCCAACAGATGTCTCTATTTGTCACCTCTTCCCTATTCTCTTTCACCCAAATAAGAAGCTTTTGTGGTCCAAGAGTGATGAAGGAGAACTGTTCCTCTAGCATGATTTTCTCAAACATTTTTACTCTTCATTCTGGCTCCCGCTTTGGATGCCAGTTGTAAATCCTGGCCTCCTGTACTTCTGACCAACTGAGCGATCAGGGGTTTCCATGACACCCTTCCTGGGTCTGATAAGTTGTTAGAATGGTTCACTGACACTCAAAGACAATTTACTTAATATTACCAGTTTATTAGAAAGGATATAACTCTGGATCAGTCAAGTGGAAGAGGTCCGTAGGGTAAGGTAGGTGGAAACAGGCATTAAGCTTCCATTTTCTGGCTGTGCCAATCTCCCTGCACCTTGATGTTCTCACTCACCAGAAACTCTCTGAACCAGAGTTTTTATGAAGTTTTCATAATTGGTTAAACCATTGACCATTGAGCACAACAATCTCTGCAATTACCTGATTGCATTCATTGGAAACCAGCCCTCACTCTGCAGCTATCTAGGGGCCAAAAGTCACCTCATTAGGATAACCTCAGGTATGGTTAAAAAGTTTTATTTTTAAAATTATTTTTATGCAGTACTGGAAATTGAACCCAGGGATGCTTTACCACTGAGCTGCATCCACAGCCCTTTTTATTTACTTATTTGTTTATTTTGAAATAGGGTCTCCCTAAATTGCCAAGGCTGGCCTCAAACTTGTGACCTTATTGCTTCAGCCTCCAGCGTAGCTGGGATTACTGCTCAGCTCTCAAGAGGCTTACAATGGATAACAAGAGGTTCCTCTCACTATCCCTCTGAAAATTATAAGGGTTCTAGGTAGTCTATGCCAAGAATCAGGGATCAAATGCACATTTCTTATTTTATCACAAATTATTTTGAATTTCAGAATACCAAAATCAAGATGTTTCCTCTTTTCTGCCTTACATAAGTCTCCTGTGAGTCAATGAGTATGCTAGGTGTTTTCCATTTGTCCTCCAGACCCACTCTGCACCTCTTTCCCATTCTCTCTGCCCAGAGAAGTTGATCTATCAGGACCATCTCAGTGGCTTCCTTGCCTTCTTGCATCCTATTGGGTTTGATTAATGGACAGCTCTACCAGGAAGTCCAAAGAAAGGAGGTGAATAAAGGTGAAGTGTTCGTTTCATGTCACTGTCTCCATATTTGCTTAGCCCTTCTTTCCTGTGATGACTTTTAGCTTGTGTATGGTCCAGTGCCCATCTTATTAGCCTCAAGGAATAGTACTAGATATTATGGTTGTAAACCTTCCCACACCTTTATAAATAGCCTCTCTACCAAATAATTTCAAATTACTCAATTTGGAAGTGCCATCTGTTTCCTGTTGGGACACTAATAGATATAAAAGTGCATGCAATTGTTTATCCATAAGCATATTCAGGAACATTGGGACAGATCTGAAGATTCAGCTAAATTATAAAAAATAAATTGTTACAATGCAGCTTAGAATCATGAAGTACTGTTAAGATTTCTATACAACAGAGTTATATTTGGTTCAAAATGCTGTCATATAACTGAATAGAAGCCTTTTAATTCCTACATCACAACCTCTTAACACACAAGGAATCCCCAGTGCACCATTTTCTAAGAGAGCTTAATAGCATTAAGGCTGGCACAGAACAGAGAAATGGGGGTTATTTAAGGTCTCCAACAACTAAGGAAGACTTATCAGTAAGAGGTTTATCATGGCCTTCACCGTGACCTGAGTGCAGAAGACCTTAATCAAAACACATAGCCCCACTTAAAATTTTAATACCCTTCAAACAATCTCTGAGATTAGGGCCCCAGCTTGGGAATTCCAAACATCCAGGACACAGGGCACCTTCCCACCTCCATAAGTTCTTGTCTTTCTTTTTTTTTTTCTCTCTCTCTCATAGGGTTCACCAAACTATAACACTGAGTGGTGTCATCATTGCTGGAAGCCTTTGTAAAGAATGAGGAGTAGAGGATTTGTCAGCTACATATTTGATTCCTAGAGAAGGGAGTGTTTCAGGCACTTCTACATGATCTTCAGAATATGTTAGGTTCAACATCTCAGTTGAAGCTATTGTGGAAATTAGCTTTTTGCCTTGATTTACCTTTTTAAAAAATTCACAAGTCATACTCTGACTCATAGACTAATAAATTACACATATACAACATTGATACGTGTGGGTTACAAGGTTGTATCTAAGTAGAGAAAAATCACCATTAGCTACAGATTTGTTTTTCATAAAACTACTTTTAACCAGTTGGTTCATTCTGATGTTCCCTTGGTTAATTCTCTTCAAGCCAAAGTTTTTCCCCCTCCTTTCTGATAACAAAGTATACTTTTAAAATATCTACCAACATTGCTGTGAAAAATGACCTTGTTATAAAACTGAAGGAACTTCATTATATTGAAGTGCTTTTTTTGAAAAACATTCTAAAATATGAAAAATGTCCATCAGAACAGGAGATAGCATTTCTAAGAGAGTTATGCTGCTTCTCTTTCTCTGAATCATCTTTCTTTTTCTTGGTTAGCTCTGCCTTTTTCTGCCAACTCCTAAACAGCGGCACATTCTATAAATCTGGCCATCACCTTTCCTCTGTGTCCTTTTCTTTGGAGATCATCTTCACTTACAAGACTTCGCTCACTTGAATGAATAATACATTTAAACATCTTTCTCTTTATCTCTTCTCTTTTAGATGGCTTTAATATTTTAGGTATTCTCAAACTCCTTCTGAAATAGGATAGAATAAAAGGCACATAAAGTAAAAATTAAAAGACACACAAATATGGTATTCAAATGAACTAATTCATGTCAACATATTTATGAGGAATTTAAAAATGTATCTCTGAATCCTCTTCCCACATGAATGACTTGCAGAATTATGACCATTGCATTATAGTTTCTCCTGATCGCAAGGCTTGCAAACAGGGTAGTCTCCAAAACTTGTTTAAATCATGGATCCTTCCACAACTTCAGATTCAACATGACCAAGACTAAATTGTTGAGGACTTCCTCCTACCAGCAGAGAAAAACTAAAACCCTTACTGTTTCTGTCTATGATTCACTTACTCCCAGCTTTAAAAAATGCCGTATCTCTGTGTGCATGTGTGTACCTAGGTGTGTTGTACACACATGTATGTATGTGCTGGAAAAGAAGTTGCTTTTTGTTCTGTTGACCTTCACACTTCTCTCTCTGGATGCCCAAATCCAGGAAGTTTCAAAATCATGGATTCTTCCTTTGAAATGACTATAAGTCACCCTCTTACTCTATTCTAGTAGTTTCCTTCTTTTGATTCAAGGTCACTGGCCTCCCACTTCTGGACTACTACAATACCCACTCACCTGCTCTCTTCATCTCCTCTTTCCCCACTTAGGATATAAATACCTCAGTTGCGGGTGCTATATCTCATTGTCTTCTGCTCCTTGACCTAACCTTGGCATGTGCTTCCTTTCCGAAAAGGGTTTTACTGATCTGGCCTCTCAGGCCTGCTACTCTTAATATTTGTCAACTATACTTCAATTAGTTGCATCTGATTAACAGCTGCTATGACTTTTCCTTCAGTAGAATATCTTTTCTATGTGTCTCTTTGATAACTCATTGCTTTCATTGGTTGCCCTTGGCTGAAAAGCACATTGTTTATCAATGTGTTTTGTTCATCATTGCCTGGCAATCCAGGCATGATATTTAATGTAATTGATGTCTCCTATTTACTAATGGATGTTATATCATTATTATTTAAAATGTGCTGCAGAATTGACATCTGATTAAGGGTATGTGATTGAGGTTAAGGGCCTATGAATGCTTGGAGAATGCTTGTTTATAGTGTGCACTGAGCAGTGTGGAATGTTATCTATGGGTTGCAGCTGACTTTCCCTTCTGTTAATATTCTGTTCTTGATGTGGCTAAGTGTGCATTGAGATGCTCAACTTCAAAGTTTCTTCCTATGTACTGAAGGACAAAAGATTTACTGGCTATAATAAAAGAATGAGATTTGAGTAAAAAAAGTAGTTTTATGCAGTTAGATAAATGAGTGTGATACACACATTTTTAACTCATTTGTATCAGGATAATTTTAAATAAACATATTATTTTAAATATGAGTAACCTATGTATCTATGTAGTTCTAATAATTTATTATGAGATAAATTTAATTAGATACTTGAAAGTGTTAGTCATTAAGTTTACCTATTATTCTGATCCTCCTACCAACAGCAGTTCTGGAGGGTGTGGTAAGACTGCATTTATTAGAGCTCTTGTGTATGCATGGGGTGGAGTATATGGTTTTTGGTCAATGACTTGCAAAATTAAGTGTCTACAGTTTTCATTGTAACCTAAGACATGATTTTTGCCATTGTGACCAGCAGTGATCTACATAGTAGCTGCTATGTCAGCCTGGGTTCCAGAGTAAAGATGACTTGAAGAATTGTAACTGAGTTTGAAGCCACTGAGATGTGAGAGGTGTTTGTTTCTACTGCATTACCTAGCCTCTCCTGATGACATGCACTTGGTGTAATTCTGGCTTATTATCTTTCCTGCTATGTATGACTTAGTAGGTTGCTCAAGTCTGTTGTTATTTTTACATATCTTAGGCAAAAAAGGAGAACATTTAGTTTTTCACATGGCTTTTGTTGCTTAGATACTTTGTTGTGTACGTGGTGGTGGGGTTTGAACCCGTGTACTCACGAATGCTGGGCAAGTGCTGTAACCGCCAGGCCACCCCTCCAGCCCTTGCTTCCATATTTTTAATTGATTATTGATGGTAATTTTTGAATAATTTAATAAAAAAGTTAAAAATACTTGTATAACAATTGACATGGAATTCTAATATTATTGTCAACTAACCATTATTAATTCCTTTCTTAAAAGTGATCTAAAATCAGATAGATGGATGTTGGTTATATACTTTTTAAAGTAGTGAAGTACTATCTCTAAAGAATATTTTGACGCCTAAGTGTATTTAATTAGTAAAAAAACAATTATATAGGAGCTGGAGTGGTGGCTCAGCAGTTTCCGTGCTTGCCTGGCAAGCACGAGGACCCGGGTTCAAACCCCAGCACCATGGACACAAAGAAGTGTTGGAGCAATAAAGGCCATGTGAAAAACTAAATAAAGTTCTTTCTCTCTTTCTCTGTCTCTCTCATTGTCCCTCTCTCTTTAAAAAAAGAAAAAGCAATTATATATTTCAAAGAAAGAAAGAGAGGGTCTTTGTAGAAAAAAACAAATTTATTCATGTGATTGTGTTATGAGGTTAAATGAAGACTTATTTATGCTTATTTATAAATTATAATGAAGATAAATTTTGGCTGACTCAAAATGTGGTCAAGATTTGGAAGTTTTTCTTACTTAGGAGGATTTCATTATAAAATGTGAAAGTATGGTTGAACAAAGAGTTTTTGTTCCATCTGGTTACATGTGCTGTGAAAACGCTTCAATTTTTTATGTCTGAATATCTCCTTTCCAAACTTGGTAATTTTCAGGAGTCTAATAATAACTGAAATCCGTTTTAAAAACCTGCCAAGAGAACCCACTTTTCTGTCTGATTTAACTAATGTAACTATTAGATTTAATCTGTTTAGTTGGGAAAAAATTAGTTTGTGACCGCAAATGGCTGTCTGCATTAATTACATCCAAATGAACAGAGTAATTTTTAGAACTTTCTCTCTCTCTCTCTTTTTTTTTTAAGCTATCAATTTTTTTCTTCCCTTGGCTAAATTTTTCCCCATTTGAATCAGTCTGGGTTCACAGACAGAATAGTTCTACTGAACCAGATACTGTGAGGTTGTTTTATGTGTGTGTTTACATGTATATTTCCTATTATGTATGTATGTATATACATGTAACCACACTTGTATGTATATGCTATGATTATAGAGGTTAGTAAATCCAAATTCCATAGCCCTGAAGATAGTTAAGTCTGAAATTCACGGGACAGGCAGGGCAGGCTGGAAACTGCCTGGCAGGTGTTGATGCTAGAATCCACGGATAGAATTTCTTCTTTTTCAGGAAATCTATTTTCCTCTTAAATGGATGAGACCCAAGGATAATCTCCTTTACTTGAAGTCAGTTGGTTCTAGATGTTAATTACATCCACAAAGTACCTTGCATAACATCTCAATTGCGTGTTTAATCGAATAGCTGAGCACTATAGTCTAGCCACGTTGACATGTACAATTAACCACCTTACTGTCCTAATCTCCAGGAACCTTGAATCACCTTATTAAGTTTCGTCTCTATGATCACTTAGTGCCTATTCCAGGTATCTATTTTGGGATTTGCAACCTTACATTAAAACAAGGTGTTTGTATGGTCCTCAACCATGTGTTTTCCTGAGGTCCCAGGTAGTGAATGATTCATCTCTGTGCCCCAGTGACAGGTGGCATATATTAGATGCTTTACTGACTACAACTCCTTCACTCTATCACATAATGTCCTTTACCATATTACTGAAATTAGTTCACATTTGCCTCCTTAATCTACCTATACTGTAACTTTTGAGTAAAACTTGTAATTTAAATTTCAGAGAAGTGGTACTGTCATATAAAGAATCAGCAATGATTATTCCTGATTTTTTATTCCAATTTCTGGACTTCACTGGCTGGCTATGTTTTAGGTCACACATCAATCTCTGGGTCTTGGTTTTCTCATCTGAAAAGCATGTCGGTTGAATGAGATAATTGTTTCTGGTTCTGAAGTAGCCTAATTATGAAGAGACTGAGCACAAGTAATTGCTCCCCTACTTCTCAAAACCCATTGAGATGACAGTGGTAAGGTATAATGGAGAATAAATACATTCTAGGAAGGTGAATTGAACGGCAGGGATGGGCATGGCTCATTGCCAGACCAGAGTTACAAGTTAAATTCTTGATTAAAGAGAATGTATAGTGTTCTCACGGATAACACTGAGTAGGACAAGCTTCAGTGCAGCATATATATGAAGGAGGCTGAATCCAAGGGCTAATGTTAGAATTGTCAGCTTCAGAAAGTAGTATTGGGTAGAAAGACAGAAAGCAAAATCCTTCAATCTGCTAAAAAGCTGCAAGACAGCACCCCGACTCCTGTATATGCAGAGTAATGAGAGGTGTGCCATTTATGTCCAAGTTAAAAATAAAGCACTCTCCTTTTAAGAAACTAGAGGACTAAGTGAACTAAATGACTTCTAAAGGCGATGCCAGCACCAGAGTTAATCCCTGCTCATACTGGCATTTTTTTTGAAACCTCAGTCTGACAGTTTCTTCTCACTCATGGTGAAGTGTAATGTATGAGTTAAATGCTTTACCGAGTACCCAATGAGATCCCCCTTAACTAAGCCAAGGACTGCCTTGAATAAACCTTTCATTTCTCAACCTCCCTCGCATCTAATTGTGACCATGTGATTATTTTCTGGACAGTGACATGCAGACAAATGATGCACATGACTGATAGGTGGTATCCTATAGCCAGTGCATATATTATTAAAAAATGTTTAGGATTAATCAAAGAATAGCTCAAGGAAGACTGAATTATAGGACATAATTTAAATATTTTAAAATGTAAAAGAAATAGTAAAGTTGAAAGAATTTATGAAGTCGAGGACCAAATACCCATTTGTAGTTGATGCAATGGTAAAGAAAGGTTTAAGTATATACAATTGGAATGTATAATTGTAACAGAAGAGAAATAATGATACAACTTTCAAGTATCAAGAGAGAAAAGTAGGAGTAAAGATATGAAATAATAAGAACAAGTTTTCTTCTTATTTCTTAATGAAGCCAAGAATTTTGTTTTAAACTAGTAGCCTAAGTTTCTCACAAATTTATGTAATTACCTGAGTAATCTCAAGTAGAAATCATTAAAGATGACTGCTTTGGGGGAAGGAAATAGGATTGAGGAAAAGGTATATGACTAAGAGCCTTCCTTTTATGTTTCATTTTTGTCATTCTATACTCTTTTATTTTTCAAGTGCATATACTGGCTACATACAACAACAACAATAATAAACTACATGGTCTCAGTCAAGCCCTAGAATAATGCCATCCTAATTTTATTAATTTCCCCCACATAATAGGATAAATTTACACAAACCATGTCAATCCGCTTTTCTCCAGTCTATATAGGATATAGACTGCTTTCCTTAAATGTTTTCTCGTTGAAAAAATATTTTCAGGAAAAGCAATGATAGAGTACACATTTTTCCTTGCCTGCCTATTAGAAAATTGTGAATCCCATCACTAGTTGGGATCCTCTCCTCCTGTTGTCATTAGAATAATTTAGAGATTAGATTATTTGGCTTTTCTTCCTGGTCAAATGAGCATGCCAAGATGCACCTCAAAACCTGGCCAACTTCTCAGAGGACTTGGACAGCCTTCTACTTAGGAGCCTAAGTTTCTCACAGATTCTACTCATGGTTTTCCATTCTACCCCATAACCATAACACCTGCCAATCCCATCATGTGGGTTTTCACAAATTATACTATGGGGCATAAATGAGCTCAGCTAGGTCATGACATTCCATGGTGGAGAAAGTTCACATAGAAAGTAGATATCAGGGTGTGACCAGGACATTTGTATGTTTATTAGCTGCCTCTGCCTGCCCATCTTAACTTCTCTTCCTGTAGTCTTTTATCCACCTGGGTATTGATGAATAGCAGGATTCATGGAACAGAGCAGACAGAATCAGGAAGCTCTTTTTCTTTCTTTCTTTTTTTTTTCTATTTACTGTCACTGCCCCTTAAGTTTTATTCAGTGGAGATGGTCCTTCCTCTACCCTAAATGGAAACTTGATTTGTCCTAACATTCTTCGTCTGTTTCTTGGATAATTAAATATTATAATATCACTTGACAGGACAATCACAGCCTCAATTTGAAGTTGTCAACATCAAATCACGTGTATCAAAATTCTGAATTTGATTTAAGGTTTATGGTTCTTTCTTCACCTCACCAGGGTCTTGGTGTGGTAGGGGAGGGCATATTTTTTATATATTCTTTTTATACCTACCATTTTTTTCTACTAATAATCTGACAATTTCACTTCATGATTTTACCAGGGCAATGAAGAATTGGTTAGGGGGGTAAGGTGTGAAGAAAAGCTCTTTACAAGTTTTTGTTATGGGGGTCTCTAAAGTAATCATAAGAACATAACTGGCGATTTGTCCTTTGCAATTTTTTTGTCCTGGTGGTTGTATTCCTCTTTAATAGTCATTCATATCCTTCTCAACAGGGTTGCCAATGGAGAAAGAAAATGTAATGTATATACATAATGGAGTTTTACTGAGAAAAAAAGAAAAATGAAATTATGTCATTTGCAGGAAAATGGATGAAACTTGAGAATTTTGTGTTAAGTGAAATAAACCAAACGGACAAGGTCAAAGGTCATATGTTTTCTCTCATATGCTAGGAAAAAGGAAAAGAAAGGTGGTAGGCAGCTTGTCCCGTGAAAACCAAAGAGAGATCAATACAAATGTTAGAAATACCTACATGCTGCAAGAAATCAACTGTGTGCTCAAAAGTGAGTGGGCAAGGCCTTTACTCATGCCAGAAGGGAGAGCTGCCAAACCTGGCTAGGGAGTGCACAGGGCTGGCAGTCTACCACTTACATCCCTAATGCAGCACTGCCCTTTGCCCAGACTGGAGGAGCTTGGGGGTACAATCTATGTGATTAGCTAATTTTAAAGTTGAGTTGGGCAAAGGCAAGGACTATAATTAAAATGGCTACAATTAGATTCAATTAAGGCTCTATTCTAAAAATGGACCACCAGATTTTCTATTTCTCACAGAGAAAAAAAGACTAGGGGGAGGGAGGCGGAGAGGAAAGGGAATGGCATTGACCCAATTACATCCTTATATTGTGTGCATGTACAAATGTGTGACAACAAATCCCACTAATCTGGACAACTGAAATGCACTAATAAAAATGTGGAAGAAAAAAAAATAAATGAAAATACTATTTTATTTCTAAAAATAAGTTTGTTACATAAAATTTAGGTCTCACAATTTAACTTGAATCTGAGGTAACCAGTGTAAATAGTTTTAGGATAAATATATCCCAAATATTATTTGAGACATACTTGCAGTGAAAGTTTGATTTTTAGCTCAAATTCAAATTTAATCGCATTCTCTATTCCTGTTTGCTGTATCTGACAATCTTAAATAGAAGGCATTTTTAAGAATGCTGCTTTTTGGACAGCAACCAAATTTGGATATTTTATCAGGCTATGCTTATATACCAGAAATATAGATTGTATACTTCTCCCTCTTAAAAATGAGACTATCTATCCGAGAATGCAATTCAAATGTTAAACAAATAGTACATTTAAAGAATTGTACTAGTACTTGCATGCAATGATATTTTAAGTTAGTTACAGCTTAAAATGGTGACAAATGATTTTAAGTAACTTTTTCTGCATCGCAGTCTGTCTAGAAAAATAATCTGCTGACTGTAGATCCTGGTTATCTGTGGTCACTTTGAATTATTTCCCCAAAATTTTATTCTAGTGTTTGCTAATCCATCCCTAATATATATGAACAGTATTGAAACTGAATGCACAATGAAAGGGATCCTGTACATACATCATGATTAAATGGATCACAGCTATTTATGTATTTTAAGATGGGCTGTGAATACTTAACAAGGATTGTGAGAGCAAAGTGTTATTTTTGCTATTGGGGCAGTCAAATTTTGTTTCTCTCTGGACCATCAAAAGAAAGCTCTGCCTCAGAATAGAATAGTTTATCCCCTGTTCCTATACCTTTTGGGATTGTTCTGAGCCAAGTACATTCCAATCAGTTTGACTCATTATTCCTCACAAGATTGAAAACTGGGCATTTTTACTCAGCAGATAAACTTTCATGTGACTTCTCAAGGTCATACAGCAAATTTGCAACAGAGACCAGAATATCTTAAGAGAAACAGTTTTAATGGTATTTGTTGCTTACATCACTTTCTTAGCTAACTAATTTCATTTAGTCAAGAAGGTGAATGGGTGTAGATAAGTAATGTATTTTCATTAAATTAAAATAAAAACTTTCTAAAGCTTATGTATATTACTTCAAGTCAGAAAAAAGACAACATTGGAAATAGTAAAATTTTGTCATATCTATTATAGATTAGAGGCATATAAAAATGACTGTTGCCATCTCCTCCAAAAAGCAGTGTGAAATCGTCTAGTAAAATATGTAAAGAAAAAGACTGATACGTGCACATACTCTTCATATGTGAAGGAAGTAGTTACCATTATTGCTCTCAATCCAGTTAAAGAAGTTACCCCTTATTCTGGGAAAAAATATTTCAAGACCCCCAGCAGGTGCCTGAAAGTAAGAATGGTACTAAGCATTTGATAAAGTTTAATTTATAAATTAGGCACAATAAGAGGTTAAAACCACAGCTAATAGTAGGTACCACAGTGAAATTGTCAGTATCACTGTTCTTGGGTTACTTGATACAAATTCTGCAACGTTGTAGCCGTCAGTCTGATAATGGAGATGGCTACTAAGTGTCTAAATGGGAGGAAGGGTAGTGTATACAGTTTGAATGCACTAGACAAAGGGATGATTCACCTTCCTGGTGGGGGAGAGAGTGTAATATTTTATCAAGCTACTTAGAACAGCACATTATTTAAAATGTATAAATTATTTCTGGAATTTCATATACAGGACTCAGTTTCCTTATACTGTTAAGTGTTTCAGTGTGTTTCAGCTGAAACTGATTTCCAAGGACCCTTTTTTTGTATTATTCTGGTTAGAGTTGGCTAAAAGAAGAGGTTAGAGGTTGTCATTGTTTGATATGGTGGCAGTCAGGAGATGCTGGCAAATTCTAGCTTGTCTTCACTCTCCTCCATTCTGTGTTTTGCTTTTCTTCCTACCCGATCTAAGTGTGCCCAAGACCCATGTCCCAAGGCTTAACTAAAGGCCCACAAGGCCATGATAAAGGTATATACCCTTTTCTGCCTTCCCTTCATGGTTCTCTAGTGTTGACCTGGCATGCCTTGCTTCTCAGATTGAGTAGATGGTGACTTCCTCAATCTTCCAGTTTGCCCATCGTGCCTTTATTTGCCCAGCTTATCATACAACTATATAAAAATCTGATAGTTATTGCCAAATTTCCTAAAGCCAAACTTAATTAAATACCAAAGTTCCCTTCCAGAACTAGCCTACCAAGGAACTAACCCTGCATTGTACGATAGACTGTGCCCTTGCTGAAGGTAGACTTGAGAGAACAATGTGTTCACATGGGAATCTAACATCCAACAATACACCAACAGGACACCCATAAGTAATGGGTACTTCTTGAGAATAACAATCTCATGTGAGGGAGAAACTCATACATAATGAAGCCAGCGCACAAACCTTGGCCTCATTAAAATGCTGTGACTTTAACTTGTGCGGGGGCATTGCTACTAAAATTGAATAGCAGGTACCTTGTATACGTGAATGCTCAGAGAAATTAATCCAATAAAAGTCAAAATGGTATGGAGTTGCTCATGGGAGGGAGGGGTCAGTATGTTTTTACAGCAAGTGGTTGAAAAGGCTCCGACACTTGTGATGGCATATACCTGGGTCTCTGGATTATTTCCTTCTTGGGACCACTAGAATTGACTTTGAAGATAATCCTTATTTCTCACCGTGCAGGAGGATGCTGTGGTGCCCTGCAGGCTTCCTTGGCACTCACCTGTAAACTCACTTCTTAGAATAGCTGTGACTGCCTGAGGGCTCTCATCAGGCAGCAGGAGCCTGCCTACCCACAAGCAAAACAGAAATGCTGCATTGTTAATACCCTTGGGGGCACCACCTAATGATAGCAAGAAGTTTCTGGATACCTACTGCAGCTTTCTCCTTGCAACTCTGGTAGGACAGCTATGCAGTGAGTATTCCACACTCCTGTCTAAGGGCGCCCCCTGAGGGTTGAGTGCTGGTTTCCTTTTGTGGCAATGCAGATGATAACACACCCTGTTTTAGCCGCCCAACCCTTGCTGTCTCACTTTCCTGTACTGCTGCTGGTGTTTTCTGGAATTCCCCCTAATAAACCATTTGCAGGTGAAGCTTTGTCTGCCGGCCTACTTCTGAGAGATTAAAATTAAGACATTCTCCTTGATTCTCATCCAGAGATGGCTCTTCCTGGCTATTTGGTCTTGCTGACTATTTTCTTATGATGTAATATTTGTATTGGGTAAAAGACAAACGGAAGGGAGTTTGCAGGTAAAGCAAGGGTGTCTACTTCTAAAGTATACCAGGATATTAAATTAGTAGCTTCTGTGGAAACTTTAAAATGAACTACTACCAGGAAGGTAGTAGTAATGCAGCACTCCAAGCCCAGTGGCAGGGTCACCATCAAAGACAAAACCATCGTTCCATCTAACCGAGGTCTGTATGCTGGTGGGCTTTGAGCACAGTTTGAGCCAGAACTGGTCAGCTAGACCTAGTGGTGTAGTCACCTGTCAGTATCTGAGGTCAATTATTTCCAGGAGCCAATGCAAACACCTAAATCTATAAATATTCAAGTCTTTTAATTAACAGAGTATTGGCATATAATCTGGGTACATCCTCCCTTATACTTTAAATCAGATGTAGATAACATGAAATACCCAATGCAGCATAAATGCTATGGAAATTGTTTTATACTGTATTGTTTAGGGCAGAATAAGAAAAATTTTTCATGATGAGTCATAGACTTAGTTTTTTTCTTTATGAATTTTTTTTTAAAGAGACAGGGACAGTGAGACAGAGAAAGAGAGGATCAATTTTTATTTCGTTTTTTATGTAGCTTTCATTGCTCCAACACTTCATGGTGTTTGTGGTGCTGGGGTTCAAACTCACATCCTTGTGTATGCCAGGCAGGGTGCCATAACTGCTGAGCCACCATTCCAGCCCCTCTTTATGAATATTTTTGATCCATGGTTGGTCAAATCCTTAACTGCAGAACCTAAAGATATAGAAGGGTGACTACATATGTGTTTTTCATACTGCATTTTAATTATGAAAGGATTTGAATCAGCGTGACTCATGCAAAGTTATCTGCTTTGCCCATTTTGATACAATTGCTTCATTCAGTAGGGAAAGATGATTGAGGTGTAAAGGTGGTAGCTTCCAGGTAGCAGGGCCTGATTCTGAGCTTGTGGACTAAAGGAAACATAAACCCTCAAAGTAAGAAGCCATGAATTGTGGGAACTACAAATTGTAATACTTTCATAAATGATGTTGTTAAGAAGAAAGAAATATAAAGAGAATCAGGAAATGATTCAGTTCCTGCTTCTAGAATTTAATTACAATTTTGCTTCCTCCTTTCTTTGCTAACCTATTCTACCACTTTCTGAGAGGGACACAAAATGAAAACAAATATAGATGTTAAATTGCAACCATATGTAGACAGAGCAGGTAATAAAACAGTACCTCTCATGGAAGCATATATAGGATTTAATGTGATAGGCTGGGAAAATCAGGGTCTGTCCGAGATGATTGTCCATGTTTAACTTGGCTTTCATTTGAAAACAAACTGTCTCGAGGGAGAGTCTTATATTTTCAATATACAAGGAAAGCGTAGTTATATACCCAACAAGGTAGATGTTTGCATCAACCTTAGTGGTGCATGCTCATATGTGTGTTTAGATATCTACGCACATTGTATTTTTTACCTACAATCTTGCTGTTATACAAAAAAAAAAAATGCTTCCTGAAAAAGTTGACAATTTGATGTTTCTTATCATATGCTAAGTATTCCATTTAGCTCTGTTTTTCCTTCTTTTTCTCATCAGCAATATTATTCAGTTATTCCTCAATCGGGGCGGGGTAAATTAAAGTGCTATACTGTGTGCAGAAATTAAATCTACAGCTAGCAGATTGGAGTTGCCATATAATCCATGATCCGTAACCATGATTCTATTTCCAAAACCTTACTACTGGAAATAATGTTAGTAATCCTTAAATGGTCTTTTAGTCCAAATTTTATTTTACCTAAGATGAGGAAACTAAGACTCAATGAAAATAAAGTCCCTCAGTTACATTTGTAGGGCTGATGGTAACAGAAAATGGTAACATTTTCTCAGGCTAGGGTTTGAGTCACAACAGTCCTGCTGACACCTTTTAGAGGGTACCTGTTTATATCAGTGCCCGTGTGCAGAGAACAGAAGGGGACCAAACAGAGTTGGTGTTGTGGCCCCTGTTTAAAAGTAGAAGGTGAGACAATGACCTCTTCCTCCAGCCTACCTCTCAAGAAAGATAGGCGCTGATGATGTTTGGAGGTGATTTTGGAGGATCTGTGAGGTTGTCCCAGAATTTCCATACTTATAGGAATTTCAGATGGGGACTGCTTTGATGCTGATTTCTTATAATTCATAATCACTGAGTCCACAGAAAAGAATTTGTGATAGCCACATAAGCCCTACCCAGCTATATTGTCTGCTGTCTTTACATTTCAAACCCTTCACATTGAAGTTCATATAATGCTGAGTATCCCTGTAATTTCTGATAGGTTTCATTCCTTTATTGGCTACTCAGGCAAATAACTTCCCATTTTTCATTTGTACTGGTAAAAGTCACTTCCTAAGCATTTTACGATTCTGGTTTTGAACAGTATTGTAGTCACTCAACACGCACAGCAACCTCCCTACTCACAGCTTAGGCTAATATGACCATCCATTTACAGGTGCACACCTGAGCTCTTTGCTTATTAGAGCCACTGTTTGAACAAGAGCCCAAGTCTTATGGATTCCACTGCACTTTGTAGAACATTACCCTGGGCCTTAATGTTGCATGCTCTCAAGTCCAAATTTCATGTTTATTCAAGAGAGTTGTTGTGTCATAAGAAATCTGAATTAAGCCTGACTGATGCTGGCACATCAGAGTCAGTGTGAGCACAGGCTTAAACAGCCAAATATCACTTCCAGTCTCCTGTTACATAAAGTTAACAATGCATGCTATATGAATAGTCATGAATGTTGCTTCATAGTGCAGTTCACAATAGTTAGTAAATGGGAGAAAAAAAAAGATTGCTGTTTCCTCAGCATTTCTATTCACAAGGACAGGTCTTGACAAAATCCTTGAGTGCTGTTAATTTGGTTTCAGGCAAAACCATGCAATTCCTATTGTCTCAGCATGATTGGACCACCTCTTCCGATTTCATAATGAGAAAATAACATGATATGTACATTCATTCCTCTGCCAGTTGACTAGTGGTGTGATTGCATGATTTTCTCAATCAAGAAGTATTACTTCTGCCCTCATTGAGTTACATAAGGGTGATTTTCTAAAATAGTTTTTTATTAGCGAAAGTAATATACAGTTTTATTTCTCTCATTTAAGCATATGATATATTGTTATATTCTTAGTAGAGCATATTTTTATCCCATGAAAGTTGCTGAAACTTCTCTCTGAAATGCATTGTATTATACTAGATGCTTGTATTATATTATAAAATAAAATATGTATTCAAGAGAAGAAAGCTGTAATATTTTTGTAGTAGTTAACTGGTGTGGTTTGACAAACAACCACAAAAATATGGGCATATATTAATAAACATTATTTTTTATTTATACATCTGTCATCCAACCAAGGAGATTATGCTTCAGGCCCAGGGGTTGCTTGAAGGTCCTCAGCTTGGAACCGGTACAGTGCCACTTTTGCATGCATTCAGTTGGTCAAATCTAGTCTTGCAATGAAGACCAGCAATCCTAGAAAACATTTCTCCCATGCCCTTACCTTCAGTTTAAAAAATCCAAAGGACTTTTCCTTATCCTCCGCAGGTTTATGTACCGGAAGCTTGGTCCACTGGGTATCAATGTTAAGGTGGTGGAAACTGTAAGAAGTGGGGCCTAGTAGAAGGTAGTTAGGTCTTGAGACCTGCACCCTCACTAATGGAGTAATGCAGTCTTGTCAGAGTGGGTCCAGGACTCATGTGACTGAGTTAGATCTCACAGGAATGAGCTGTTTTAAAGTGAGACCACAAAAATTTGACTACTCAGCATGCAACTAGCTCCCTTTGAATTTTTCTTCATATTGTTACATAACCAGGGACCCTTGGTGGATATTATTGACAATGCTGTTTGGAACTTCTAGCCACAAGAATTATATACAAAATAACCCTTTTTACTTTATAAGTCACACAGTTTGGGGTATTTTGTTACAGCAACACAATGGACTGAGATTTTATATTTATATATATAAATATATATATATATAATATATATATATTATATATATATAGTCTCTTGTTTAAAACTATTTAAAATCCATGAGATGCTATCTAAAATAGTCATTTTATAGTCAAGATTTAACATAAAAGACATAGAAAATATGACAAAGTAATAGCTGTGGTAGACTTTTATCTGCTTTATCTTTTGTTCACATTTTATTTCCTATTTTACTTTCTATGAGTCAGAAATATACTCTGATAGTGTGGAGAGATTAATTCAGAATGTAACAAATTTTTGATGTTTTATTAAATGATAATTGCTCAAATTTAAATTAATAAAATGACTGATATTTTAGTGTTTTAATGATATATTGAAGTACAATTTCATGGTTTATCACTGATTATTATCTTTAGGAGGTCTTTAAAAATAAACAGGCTCCACTCTGCAGAAAACACAGGGTATGTGTGAGCTTGGCTGTAAAGATGCCAGATGAGAGCAAGAGGAGTGAGGGACCAAGAAAGGAAGTATGGAAACACTGAGCAAGGCGAGGACACAGATTTTTTAAAATTTTTTTATTGAAAGTTCTTTTAGATGACAGAGGTTTATCAAGTTTTGTATAAATGTTGTATATACATTGACATGAAAACATATTTTTCCATTGATGTTGAAGATTGGATGGGTGGAGGTGATGGTTATATATAAGAAACATCTACTTATTAATCCCTTCTCTACAAAGGATTTTATAATATATTTTTTATCTCACAATAAAACTTAAGTCTCGGGGCTGGAGCGGTGGCTCAGCGGTTTCAGCGCTTGCCTGGCAAGCACGAGGACCCAGGTTCAAACCCCAGCACCACGTACACAAATGAGTGTTGGAGCAACTAAGGCCATGTGAAAAACTATATAAAGTTGGTTCTCTCTCTTTCTCTGTCTCTCTCACTGTCCCTCTCTCTTTAAAAAAAAAAAAAAAAAAAAAAAACTTAAGTCTCAAAGAACATTTTCCCAGAGACTTGCAATTAATGAACAAATAATAAGGGCTGGAGGGGTGGCTTGGCAGTTACGGTGCTTGCCTGGCATGCGCTAGTACACGAGTTCAAACCCCAGCACCACGTACACAATGAAGTCTCAGAGGAACGGAAGTCACATGAAGAACTAAATTTAAAAGAACTGCTAATTAACAAATAATAGATGTGTCCACCTTGTTTTCATAGATGAAACAAGTAGGCAAGGCTCATTTTCTTCTTATATGTCATGCGTTATTGGGACAGCTGTATCTAGCTATAAGAAGCCCCATTTTGTTGCTGTTTTTATTCCTTAGTTATGTTTTTTTTTTTTTAATTTTGGAAGTTAAAATTTAAATTTTGTGTCTGCTCTGGACAGATGTTTCTCTGCTGTTTGGAAGATGTAAGGTTATAATTTCTCTTTTGATAAAATCACAGATTCTTTCATCTCTCTTTGGAAATTACAGATGGTCACAGAATAATTGTTATTTGAGTGACTACTAAAATTTATCTCATGATGACTTGTGATTGACTTCAAAATGTTTATATACAGTTTTAATATGCTCCTAACAATAGCTGTTGGTAATGACTTTATACCATTGATGTGCACATAAAAAAATCGAGATGAGCTATTTACACAGATGAATTGGGAAATCTCCCCACTTTTTGTTGGGCTAAGCCTCAACTTTTTCTTTCCTTCCTCCCTCCTTTCTTCTGCCCTCTCTTCTTTCCTTCCCTACTTCCTCCCTTCCTTCCTTCTTGTTAGAAAAAGTCTTTGTGTTAAATTTATGAATAGCAAATAAAATGATTAGTGAGTTATCAACTTGATACTAAGGAATAAACTTGTGAAATTATTGGACCCAAGCATACTGCTTTTGAAAAATGACTATTTTTGAAACAACTTTATGAATCTTAAAGAGGACTAGAAGTGAGAATACCCCCCAAAATTTAAATTAAACAATTTTTGGAATTTTGTACAGTTGTTGATGGATTACCCACAGTTGACATGCTCTTACTTGATCACAAGATAAAAAGGATAGAAACTATTTAGACCATTTGTATGATATTAAAGTGTGTTGGAGTTCAAGAAGACATCTGATTCCACTAACTCAGCCAAGAGTATCTGAAAAGCACATGGCATTTAAAGTCAAAAAAGAGTCTTTGAAGAATCTTAAGTTATGATTTATCTGAATGGATGTTGCTCTGATTTCTTGGAGGATAAGAATTATGTCTTATTTGTGACCTTTCTTCTCTAGCACAGGGTCTAAAGCACAGTAGGTGCTCAATAAATGTCTTAAGAGAGTAGACAGGAGAAAACCTTGCAATGTTATTTTAAACCTTGTAGAAAGTGTTTACCCATGTATTTTATACTCAGTCCTTTTTTTCCTTTTTGACTACATAAGTACTAAAATGAAAATAAATTATTGCTGGTAGTGTTGACTTTCACAGATTCAATTTGCAGTGTATTTATTTTAAACAAATCTATTGTTTTTAGACATTGAAATAAAAACACTGCCTCATAGAAAACCAGTGAAACAGTGGGGTGAATTAACACCTCAGAAAGAAAACTAAGTAGATTTCAGTACTTGTTATTCTCAAGTGAATTTGTAATTCACAAGTAAACTTGAGCTTTAAGGTTTAAATTCCAAAATTCATAACATAATTTTAGGATCCCCAAAATATACTGTGGTTGAGTATATTGTTGAAGGAAACTTATTTGCATTTGGCCGAGATTATTCTGTTCTTTTGATTCTCATTCCACTCAGTTTTACCCATTAGTTTGCCTTTTCTTCTGTATTTGAAAGTTTTTTTTTCTCCTTTTGTTTTGTGGTACTGAGGATTGAAAACAGGGGTGTTTTACCTTTGACCTACATTTTACTTTTCCTTTTGAGGCAGAAACTCATTAAGGTGCCCATGTGGGCCTTGAACTAGCAATCGTCCTGCCTCAGTCTTCTGAATTGCAGGGATTATAGACCTGTGCCACCATGCGCAGCCTGTATTTAGAAGGTTTTAGAAAGATTGCATTTTGTACCTCAGGGAAAAAAAGTAAGATTACTCAAAAAGCATGATTTTAGGGGTTGGGGACTTAGCTCAGTGGCAGAGCGCTTGCCTAGTGTACACAAGGCCCCGAGTTCGGTCCTCAGCCCTGAAAAAAAAAAAGCATGTTTTTAAAACAAAGAAAATGAATGTTTTCTACTCTAATTGATAGTATGTAACTTATTAATACAATATCTTAATATTTCCATATTCATGAATAGTGGAATATAGAACAGTGGAATATAATAGTCTTTTTGGAGAATACCTATATTCTTTGTTACAAAAAATAAAGATGCTCAAATTTTTTTGTAGCTTTTAATTTATTAGCAAATAATCATATATGAAACTATTTTGATAGTTTATTAGAAGAAGATCTGTAGAACCTTGCATAAAGTTTAGGATTAACCTGATACATAAAGTAGTTTGAATTGGACTTATCATTGTTTAGTTAACACACTTAAAAGCAGATGAGATAATTCATTTTTCACAGAGTGATCTTCATACTGGAGGCCAATAATTAATGATGGCAAGGATAGAAATATGTGTTACCTTTGTATTATTCTGATGAGTAAAAATTGTCCTGACAATTCTTAGGGATAGAAACAATATTTTTCTGACTCTAGTTTAGCATCTTTGGCTTCTTTCCAAGTGTGAGTTTATGGGAAAATGGTTTCTCGAAGGCAGTCTCTATGGTTTAGGTTATTGGCTCTTTTAGCGCATAATATGGAGTCTGGGAAAAGTGTACATCATTTTAGCTGGATGTTTTATTTAAGATTAAACATTTATATTTGATGTTTGTGTATCTCTCTCCCAAACAATAAACCTCGTTAGTATGGTTTGAATGTGTTCCCTAAAGTTCATGTGTTGGGAACTTGATCCCCAATGCAATGGTATTGGGAAGTGAGGCCTACTGGGAGGTCTTAAGATCGCTGGTCACTACCCTCATGAATAGAAGGATGTTGACATCATGGGTGTGGATTTGCTCCCTCTCACAGGTACTCTTTCTCTGTCTCCCTCTTTCTGCCTCTTTCTCCCTCTCTTTGCCCTTCCACTAAAGGCTGATGCAAGGTACCTTGCCAGATGCCATCCAGATAATATTGTACTTCTTAGCCTCTAGAATTATAAGAAATAATTTTTCTCATCATAAATTAGTCTGTTGTATTGTGTTATAAGAGCATGCAATGAACGAAGAGACTCATGAAGAAGTGATAAAAAAGATAAACTTAAAACAATCTATATTTTCAGTCTCTTGCAAGACTGTAATTGTGTCTCCCATTACTACCAAACGTATTAGTTATAAGAAAATATAAACTGTAAAAGATATATCCTAACTGTTCTCACTGCTAGACACATACACTCTTAAAATTTTATATCCTGCTGATTATGTCAAGATAATCTTCTAAAATAGGAAACTTCATTAATTTTCTATAAGCCCAAAGACTTGCAAGTCATTTCAGTCTTAGAATACCCTCAACAGACACACACAACATTTCTTGAGAACTACTTGTGTATAACCTGGAAGAAATGCTTTAGAAAATGACTTCCGATGGTGGAAGAAAAGAAAGAAACACAATTCTCCTTGTACTTAGTGCGGAGCCACACTCCACCCATGGTTAAGTCTCACTCTTCAGTCCAGGAATGGTTTTGTTCAGTTCATTCAGTGGGACTTATGAGAGGATCTTAGCACCATCTCTTCACATGAGGATGCTCACAAGGAAAAAACATTAAAGAGCTATTTACTTCACAGAAGTAGCTATTAAAAAATAAACAACTGAGCAGTTTCTATTTTAGAAGACTTAATGTCCATGCCCCTCATTATAGAGGCATTTGTTATATAAACACGTATTCTACCTTGTTCAGGTTCATAAGGGAAAAAAGGATGTGCTTTTAGAGTTTGATGCAAAGTATTACCAGAAAAATTGGAAATTCTAACAAATGACATGCCCAGAGTTTATAATCCATTGAAATATGGTTTAGATCATTGTTTTAGCATAAAAATGCAAGAAATCACCAAAATCCAATGTATTCCTATGATTGAAGTTCATCCTAATTATACATATTGTGAAACTGTGAAATGTATGTTTGGTCTTAGTCCTAGTTTCCAGACAAACAAATTCTAAAATCCTTGTTATTTCCAAAATTTAAGTTTTTTGTATGCTATTAAGTTGACTGGAGGCCAGCATATTTTAGATATCTTCAGTTTGGGGCTAGTCATAGAAAAGATCATTGCATGATTAGAGGATTGGAGCTGTTCAGCGTCGGCCTTTAACCTCTGAGAAGGAGTGGGAGGAGCTGAATATTGAATTGATTACTAGTGCCCAGTGATTTGATCAATCATGCTTACATAATGAATGCATCGTTGCATAATGAATGAATGCAATGAACACAATGTAATACACATAATGTAATGAACACATGATTATATCTCTACATAATGGGGATCCATAAAAGCCCCAAAGTCAGGGTTTGAAAAGCTTCTAAGGTAGCTGTACACACAGTGGCTCCTGGAGGATGGCAGACCTGGAGAAGACCTAGAGGCCCATACTTCTTCCCATGTATCTCACCCTGTCAATCTTTCCTGTGTCTTTTGTGATATCCTTTATAATGAACAGTAAACTGTTTCTCCAACTTTTGTGAGCCACTCTATCAAATCAGTCAAATGTGATAAGGCACTTACGGGAACCTTAAATTATAGTCAGAAGCACAGGAAAAATAAACCATGCCTAGAAATGGCATCTGAAATTGGGGCAGTCTCATATGTCTGAGCCCTGAACCTAGGGGATCTGATGCTCTCTAGGTATATCATGTCAGAATTGAATTAGGGAATACTCAGCTGGTGTCCACCATGGAAAAGAATTGCTTGGTGAGTATGTCAGGAACTCTTCCCCACATCTGCTATTAGAAGTGTTATGTTTTACATGGTAGGTGTAGAATAAGAAAAACACATTAATTTTTCCTACATTCTTACATATATTTATTGACAACAAATATGTACATGGACTGTTAGGTCCTGCAAGCAATTCAAACATAAGTAAGTTTCTTCCCGTAAGGATGTTATCCTCTAGCAGAAGAAATGAGAAACATGGAAAGGTAAATGGCCATACAGTATGCAAGTCAACGTAATTTGAGTTCGTCCTTGATGATGGTGAGGAGGTGGAAGGGTTTCTTGAAAGTCTGGAACAAAAAGTAAATAAAATCAATTTACAAGTGGATAGAGAATTGATAGATTATGCTAAAGCAAGAAGTAGACTGGGTGGGTTGATTGTGAGTTTTTAAAAATCTTTATGTTTAAAGATTTTCAAGAAAAAATTATGAAACAAAGATTAAAGTATGCAAGAGGAGAATACTGAATTATTCTGATGGTCAATTAATTTTTATGCAGATGTGATGAAAATTAAAGCATGAAATGTAAATTCTACAAAAAAACTATATTTTCTTTCACTTGATTGGAAAATTAAAAGCACTTAATGTTAGAGAATGCATTGTGTACCCATCAGCAAATAGCAGATTTACCAACTCAACTTGACTTGAATATAAGGGAAATTATATATTATTAGTCAGAACAGGAAAAACAAAGGTAGGACAGACTTCAGAGTTATTTGAGTTCCTCAAAACTTCTCTCAGACGTGTTAAGTACCTTGTTCTGCAATTTATAGCATCATCTGCAATACAAAGCCTGTTCCTCTTCATCACGGATGACTACAGCAGTCTTGTTCTTTGTGGAAAAATGACGGTCATCACTTTCCCAGTAATGAGAAGTAAACTTCTCTTCGTATCTTTTTGACTTAAGTTTATTTCAACCTGCTCTGTTCTCAGTCCAACTTGTCAGAGAGTAGGGAATAGAGGCCTCACCTCTATTAGACTCATTATGACAGAGAGCAGAGGACAGTGATCATTATATAGTAGTAAAGAGAAAAAGATATCCTCTAGGAAGAAATGGAAGACATTGATTTGTAAAAAACGTGGAGGACTTTTAGGAAAAATTTGCAGGCATAAGTATATGTTCTAAAAGGTACTTAAATCATGAAATTACTTTTTTCTATTATTGTAAAAGCAATACATGTTCAGTATGAAAGCTATTTAAAAGACTAAAGAAAATAATAATCATTTATAATCTTACCACTTAGAAATAATCAAGGATAGTGTTTTGATATTTCCTTCAAACATTTAGTCTATGTGTAAAGGTATACACCTATGCATATTATACACTTGTGCTCTTTTTTTTCTTTACATCATCAATATTTCTCAAAGTCACTAAGATTTTTTGATAATTTTAATGCATGAATAAGTTTCTATTACATGAATGTACATTTATGAAAATTTCTATACTATAGACTATGTTTAAACACAGTCATTTTTTTTGGCTTGGTAACTACCAGTATAAAAAACAATTCTGTACTGAATCTCTGATAGTTGTATTAGAAAACTTTTTCAGTCAGCATAGAATTAAAGAGAACTACAGGAATATTCTTATTTTTCTAAGTGCATTATAATTATACATAATGGTGAGACTCATTGTGATAATTTAATGCTCATAATACTGTCAGGTTGAGCTTTTCATGCTCTGCATTTCTACTTGTGTGATGATTTCATGAATTCTAAGGAAAACGGGTATGATTCTTTGGCAGCTTACTTTTTTTCAGTATTGACATGTTTCCTCCTTTTTGAGCTCCAGTGGAGTTTCCAAGACACATGGTGACAGAAATGTGTTTTTTGTCACTTGTGTTGTTCAGCAGCACCTTGTCTTACTGGGTTCCTTCTTTAGCATTTTTACATTAAAAAAAGCAGAGATAGGGGCATCCTATCTGTCATGTCTCTATGATTTCTTAATCTGCTTTAGTATTTCTTGGCATGATGTCTCCATAGGTTTAGGGTCTTTACATGTGGACCTTGGTACATAGAACTTCACAGAGGTTATGTAATGAATGACAGAAATGACAGAACAAATGAATGAATGAGTTAAATGAATGGGAATACAGTATCCTGTAGTTCAGGATAAAATTTCCTGTGACCTTATTAAGTCCATAAAATTTGCAAATTACTTCATAAAAGTGCTTTATAGGTTTTGGCATTTTAACGATGTTTACAGTGTTTTAGAAGAGACAAAGGATTTCATCTTGTGGCAGTTTGCCAGAATAGGGAGCAATTGTGCATACAATTATGCTATTAAGTTATTAAAGGTATTAAGAAATTTATACAAAACAGACTTTGAATAGTCTTAAATTCTGTTTAGCTGGAAAGGTTAACAAAGGACAAATCGCATTGCATTCTTCAACTCCTTTTTTTATGTTTTTAATTCACCTTCATTTCCCACTTGGTCATATTATTTCTTGTTAAGTAAATACGAGTATGAACTTTCTTTATAATTTAATAAGGAGAGCTTGATGTCCACAGGTAAAGGAGAATATGATTGAAGATTATGACAGTGTATCTTTTGTGTGTGAGCAAGTTGGAATAAAACTCGTTTCATTTCTAGTACCGTATTTTTAGTTCCAGGATCTAATACTAAATGAGATAATATATGTAAAAGGTTTTTGCAGGTGTAACACACTATAAAAATGTAAAGGATTAGTATTAGCAGTGTGGTAAAACATTTTTTTCTGATGGTTGTTATAGGCCATTTATATTTTTAACCTAAATGAATGGAAGAATAATATGTTTTACTCTAAGAATGGTTGCTTTCTTCCTCTAGAGTAGTTGAAACACTGTTTCTGGTTTGATTTGATTAGGCCTTGTGCCATCCTGGAGAGGGATATTGCGAGATCACAATGTATTTTCATGGGACTTGCCTACATTAAGTGTCAGTTATGTAGATGTCATTTCTTACTAATGCAGCTGAAGAGTCTTTTCCCTTAATTATTCTTTTTTATCACTGAAGTTCAGATGGACTCACTAGAGGGACCCTAGCAGGGAGTCCTCTGCAGTAGAGGCTCTTGTGAGGGCATTTGAAAGTGTGGATAAGGCCTCTGAAGTCTTTCCTAATGTTTTGAGTTGGGCAAGAGCTGGAGGGAGGAGTTTTCGGTAAGATTACAACTCCATGAAAGAAAAGGAGGCCTGGAAAAGTTGGCTCTCCAAATCCTTTTGCTCTAACTTTCACTGAGTGTTTATATGCTTTGGTTTTATTTGAGAAAACTAATTATGGAACATTCTAACACTCTCCATAAAAAGTGAACTTGGGGAGTTTATCAGATCCTGGGGAATTGTAAGAAAAGGATCAATCCAAGAGGCGGAGCAGAGAAGAACCAGAGGACTAAGTGTCTGCCAGCTGGAAAAAAGCTAAAGTGACTGAAGAGCTCTAGAAAATAGCAGGAGCTATGTTAAAGTTCTCAGCTTGTGTCTTGCATTTTCTCTTCTTGGGGTGTCTGTAGTTCTCTATTAGGGTTTCTTAGGAATCCTTTGTCCTAACAATTCAAAAGACATTGCTGACCTACACACGAGTGAAAGGACAGATATTATAATATCAGATATGTACAGAAATGAAGGCACAGGAAAATTGACTGCTCAAGATGACAAAAGTGATAGGAGATGATATAGGCTTCTATTTCATTATTTTTCTCTACACGATTTTAAGACATGATATTTGAGACATGTATAGTATATCTACCTTTTAAAAATGGTAGTGCCTTCTAGTCCCTGTGTGTTCTCCCTTAACTGTTTTAGAAATTATCAGGACCTACTGGGAGCAACCTGTGACTGTTGGATAGCAAGTTGTCAATCCTTTGAGCATTCTCTTGATTCTTTGCTGCAAGTGAAGCCTGCCTGTCCCTGGAGAATCTACTCTTTTTATCCTTCTCAACTAGATCTGTTTATGTCTTCCACATAGGGTCCTGGAGAAATGGTATTCCTTCTAAATACTATTTTCAAACAATTCATTGTTAATTTTCTACTAAAAGAAGAAAAAAGATATCTCTTTTGCTGATATATTTATTTATATGTCTTCAAATTATGTCATAGAGAGTTAATCTGTTTCCTTCCTGGATACTTCCTATCAGCTACAGGAAACCTTTGTGTGTGTGTTTATTTTATTTTATTATTTATTTATTTTTTGCCATGGCTATTCATTTTGGTGACTACATAAAAGAATGAAAGGTTCTTAGCTGATGCATCCATCACCTGGGACTTGACTTCCTTGACCTTTTTCTGCTCTTCTTGTCCTCAGTCATTCATTACCTGACTATATGTCCTTCTTGTAGTTGTCATTGCAAAATTGCACCAGCTCCGTATTATCAGTTTTATGCATCCCACTCTTTGACCACCACTTGTCTTTGAAGTTCATTCCCTGAATCCAACAAGGTGTTATTCCTTCGTGTTTCTCTATGCTTCATCCTACCACCCATCCTCCTCTTGATCTCTTCGTATTCATGCTTTCCTAGAACAGAACTCTCTAGAGCTGAGACTCAAATCCCTTGACTCGCTCAGTCAAAATCACTCACTGATGGGTTAAGTCCTGCTTTCTGTCTGCTCTGGGCATGCCTATTGAAAAGCTCACAGCCACGCTGCCTGATCTCAAGAGAGCTGTCAGCCTGATAGAGAGCCTTTCCACATTTCCCCAGTTGTGTCACTCCCGTATCACCAAAACCATCATCGTACACCTTCCTCAAACCTAACTTCAACCCCAACCTGCTTATTCCCAACTCTTCTCCCAGAAAATAGATGCCATCACAAGACAACTTCATCTTTAAACTGTACCAACCTACCTATATCTTTGCCCCATATGCATTTCCAGGATCCTTTTCCCTTTTTCAACTCAATGAGTTTACTATGCTTCATTTATTTTTTTTCTCCTGACTCTAGTATTTCCCGCCTGTCATAAAAAAAAAAAAAAAAAAAGACACGCACGCACACACAAAGATCCTTGGTCCTGTGGTTTTCCTTCAGCTACTGCCCCAAACCTAGAGAGTAAAACTTCTCAAAACTCTTGTTCTCTGCTGTCTCTTTGCTTCCCCACAATCATTCTGGACCCACTGGTCCATCAAGAAACAACAAAAAAGACATCCTTGTTAAAAAGTTGCTGATGTGTTCCAACTTACCCTCTAACAGTTCTATGACATTATCTTAGCACACACGGTAGTAGCATTTCATATAATAGTCATTTCTTCCTGTCCGAGACACCTTGTTCCCTTGACCTTGGGCAGCTTTCACTCTTCTATTTTCTCCTTCTTTAGCTACTTCTTCCTTTCCTGCTCTTAAACATTGGAGTTCCCTAGGGCTTGGTTTTAAGACTTTTTTCTTCTCTATCTCCACTTGCTTCTTAAGTGATATTAACGAGGTCTATAATTTTAAATTTGATTTATGCGCTGAGGAATCCAGCTCATACCTCTTCCCTGTGTTCTGAATGATTCATACGTGTGCTCAGCATTTGTATTGTATACAGCACAAAAGTAACGTATCTAAAAGGAGCTATATATTTCATCCCAAATTTGCTATTCCCCCAGTTCTCATTTTAAAAATTAATATTTTTATTGCCCTGGTTGCTAAGAGAAAAATAACTTTGAATACACATTTGAGCTCTCTCAATCTGGCTCTGTTTCTCTGTGTCCCTCTCTCACACACACCCTCTTTTTCTTTCTTCCTTTCTCCCTTCTCTTACTCTGCACATACTCTCCATTAGCAAATCTTGTGAATACTTCCTGCATTTATATATCTTTTCAAGTATTTTTTATATGTCCTAAAATGTAAGTCTCTGAAGTCAGAATTTTTGTCTTATTTGCTCATTTTCTCTAGTATTTAGGAGAAGAATTGCTCAACTCTGACCCACTGGACAAATATGGAATTTCACTGAATGGTTTCCACATTTTAAATGATTAAAAAATTTTGTTTTAGCATGTGCCTATAACTGTAGTGGTTTGGGAGGCTGAGGCAGGGAGAGTGCAAGTTCAAAGCTAGCTTCAGGAACTTTGCAAGGCCCTAAGCAACATAGTGAGACTGAGTCTCAAAATAAAAATAAAAAGTGCTGCAATGTGGCTCAGTGGTTAAGTTCCCATGGATTAACCCTAGTACCAAATATATATATATATATATATATATATATGTATATGTATATGTATATATATATGTATATGTATATATATACATATATATATTTTAAATAATTTTGTGTATTATACAAAAAGTATATGAAATACAAGGTCCAGTATTCATGAAATTTGACTGGAGCACAGACATGCCTATTCATTCACATGTTGTCTATAATGAGCTTTTCATTACAGCAGCTGAATTGAGTAGTTGCGAGAGAGTTTTTGAAAGGCTGCTAAGCTGAAAACATTTACTGTGTGGTCCATTACAGAAAAAAGCTAGCTAACCTCTGTACTAGGATAATATCAACTGAAAGTAACTGAGCTTTGTTTTCTTCTTCTTACTAGTTCAAATAAAAAAGAATTAGCATTGCCCACTGTAGACCTGAATACCTTGGCTGCTATTGAACTGAACCGTTATCAAGACCATTCTCAGTTAGGCCAGGGTCCATGCCTGCCTCTGATGCTGGGGAAGAGAAAATTCTTGATACTCTTGGAAGTAGATAGACTGAACATTGGAGAGAGGAAATGGTCTGAGGATGACTGAAAAGCTGTAACTAGAAGGGCGAATAGAATATTTGGTAGAAAAAATAAACAGCGGTCATCTGTATAGATCCTCTTGCTCTTTTTAAAGATGGTATATCTCCCAACCCTGTGGCTTAGTCTTCTGAAGTTCACTAGAATGTAAACACCTGATTCCTCAAGCCATTTATGTCTTGGATAGAACCTGTGGTGCTGTTTTCAAATGCATGGACTCCAAAAAAATATATATATATGTATATAGACATACATACATGTATATGTATATACACACGCATACATATATGTCCATATTTGTATTTATGTAATCATTATTTTATGAAGCAAGTTGTGCTATAATGGGAGATAGTGTGGAAATGGATGTCACACCTGGGGAGTTATGAACCACCTTCTGGATGTCATGAGCAGACACCAGACTGCTGATACCACCTGTATACCCAGCTTGGCAAATGTAGGGCAATATCTCTGGGTGTTGTGCTTCATTACAGCTCTGTTGCCTCATTGTAATAATTAAGGCATGCCCAGTCGGAGTGGGACGTTATCTGCTGCAAGTTCTTCCTAGTTTATTAGCCACATCATGGCCTTTCAAGATATTGGATGTACAGAGAAGAGAGGATTATTGATTTATGACTAAATTATGTGTCTGAATCTCCTTTCGACAAAGGAAAACCACGGGAGATCATTAATGAAGCGTAACAGAGAAACTTTCATGTGGTCGGATTTTATTTTAGAAAGCTAATTGATGGCAATTTGGAGGCTCTGTTGTACTGGAGGGAAGCATCTTGGAAATAGCAGGAATGATAGAACTAAATGAGGGCTTTAGTAATAACCCAGTAATTTTTAGTTGCCTATTCTTGAAGTCATGGAGAAATCCTTGGTTTAGTAAAATGTTTTTTTATTACGATGTTGTGTGATAAGTTACAATATCATGCTATGGGAGATCTTTAGAACTGAACTGAAGATAGAGTTTTTTTGGAAATCATAGCTATGTGCTTTGCAAGATGGAAACTGTTATTTCCTTATTGATCAACTCAACTCAAGCAATTTGGGAACTGAGCTTCAATGATCTTGTGATTTACCCTTTACAAATTAGTGAAGATTAAAGATTTTGATCTGCTTTTTTGTTAGCATTTTCTTTTAAATAACAGTATTTTATTCATAATTCTGACATTTCTTTTCATACCCACTTTGAAAAGTCTCCTTAATAGGGAAATTTTGTACAATTGAAAATGTTTTTTTCTGTGACTAAAAAAAGCTAAATGACAAAGAGTAAAAAATAAACTTTTGTGGCTGTAAGACTATAAAACACAGATGTAAAATCATGTTATTTCTGATGTCCCACCCAATTGTGGCATAATCCTGAAGATTTATTCACATGAAATCTCATATTATATACTTTTTCTGGAGTGAAGTCTAGTTGACATAGTCTTATTGGGCTGTGAAGTCATTTTTAAAATATTGTTAATTAAAAACTTTTCAACATGGCCTTTGGTTCTACCAATGGACTTTCTTAAGGGTCTGTGATGTAAGAAAGTGGTCATCCAGAGTGAATGTCCCATAAGAGAATAAAAATTGTATGCTTCAACGAACACTGAGGAATTTTAGGACTGGGCCTTTGGGCATTATTCAGTAACAAATTTGTTCTACATAAAATTCCTTATTGTAACTTTCCTTGATGCCTAGTGTTATAGCAATAGTGTTCTCTCTCTCTCTCTCTCTCTCTCTCTGTCTCTTTTTCTCTTTGGATGTTTCTGTCTCTGTCTTTCTCTCACACAAGTAATTTTATGAAAGAAATGAAGTTTAATACTTTTGGAAAAATAGAGTCTGGAGCGGTGGCTCAAAGGTTACAGGGCTTGCCTGGCATGCGCAAGCACACAAGTTTGAACCCCAGCACCATATACACAACAAAGTGTCAGAGCAATGAAAGTCACATGAAAAACTAAATAAAAAGTTCTCTCTCTCTCTCTCTCCCTCACTGTCCCTCTCTCTCTCTCTTTACAAAAAAAGTACTTTTGGACAAATAGGAAGTCTTTACTGTCAAAGAAAAAAAGAAATAATAGCTACCATCAATAATTTGAAAATCTGTTATGTTAAAAGAAAGAAAAAGTAGACAAGACTTTCCACAAGGAGATAAATGAAAGCTAGTACACAGAAGTTAGATGGAGCCTGACCAAGTTTGGCTCATTTCCACAACTAACTTTTTCCATGAAGCTCACAGAGGCCAGTGATGGGTGGACTGCTATCAGAAGTTAGTGAAATCCTTGTCCTTCAAGGAACTGAAAACCGAGATCTCCATGACATTTGGCAGGGAAGCTGTTGCAGAAGTCCTTGGGCTATGTAGTACACAAAAATGAATCTTATAGGAGGAGGAGGGGAATTCTTGTTCTTGGTGAACACATTCTCCACATGAAGCTTTTCTGCATTACTTTCAATGACACTGTTAAAACTTTAATGAATGTCAATAGAAGAAGAAGATTGAAGTCAAAATTGTGAAACACAGAAGGCAATGAAAGAATTTTTGTGGTCAAGTTATCATCAACCAATGGTTCAAGACTCACCTCCCGGGCTGGAGCAGCTGTCAGCAGTTATGGCACTTGCCTGGCATGCGCTAAGACTGAGTTTGAACCCCAGTATCATGTACACAACATAGTGTTGGAGCAATGAAAGCCACATGAAAAGCTGAAAAAAGTTTATTCTGTTTTTCTCTCTTACTGTCCCTCTCTCAAAAAAAAACAAAGACAAAAAAACCCAAAACAAAATAAAACAAAAAACTCACCTCTCCCACTGGGTCCTCCTTGTATTAGACCCTTATTTGCCTCTGCTAGAAAGTGATTCTTCAGAATTTCTAAAATTTCTTCCAGCTCTGCTATCCCCCAGTATAAATCAGGGTTCACTTTAGGAAACTAATGATTGTATGAATTATAGAATATGGAGTTGATTCAAAGACTAAACTCTTAGAAATTGTGGATAAATCTGGGCAAATTTAGGTTTAAGAGAGCTGTAGTATCAAAAAAAATTCAATAACTAGTCCATCTTATACATGTTTATATGTGGTGTATGGAGATACTCCAGTGCTTTCAAAGGACTAGGATAAGCCAGCATGTCCCGCTGTAAGTAATGAATTAGGAGGATGCTCCCTCTGTTTTTGATGTTTAGAGCTGAATTCATTGATGACTCCGGCCAGCAGTTGGGAAAAGAAGAGCTGTAAACACACAGGGAGAGTGAGAACAAACTGGAAACTGTCAGCACTTGTGTGTGTTTCACCCCACCAAACCATGCCAACCTGCTTCTTCATACACTGGGAGTGACGACTGCTTCTTCATACACTTCCCTAGCTTCACAAATATCTGAGTTGGTGACTCTCATCCAGAATCATACATAGAAAGGGATTCCATAAAACAGTTCCAGCTTAATGAAGCTCACACTCATCCATTTTTTCTTTAAAGCTTACAGCTCCATATGTTTTCCTTTATGTAAAGGACTACTCAACTGTGCCATTAATTTTCAGGACATGCCATTCCACTGAGAAGTTAATTGTACTTTCCTCTTAAAGAGTTGCCTATTTGCCACAATCTGCCTGGCAAGTCTGCATCTTATCAACAGGCAGTTTGTAATCTTATATTCTTTCTTTCCCTGTGTCTTTTAGTAGGAATTATAATCAGTTTTTCTGTTCATCTATGTCAGCAAGAATGTTGTCTTCATTTAATTTTCTTAGAAAATTCTAGGCTCGCCTATAAAATGCAGATGTTTGGTATTAGAGCAACAGCGTGTAACAAAATAAAATGCCATTTTAAATAAGGGCATGTGTGCTAGGCGATAGTTTTGATGTTGCTGCTGTTAAAGGAAATCATACATCACGAGCAGCTATTGGAAGAGCCTCACTGCATGTTTACGGGAGTAATAGCAGTCCAAACTACTAATTTTATTCCACATTTATCCTTTGATTATTCAATTATAGACCAGTAGACTCATAGAATTACATTTCCTCTGATTTGTCCATTTGAACCCCAACCTCAAATTGGATTGGAAAAGCAAAGGTCATTGAGATCAAGTAAATAAAGCCTTTGCTTGTCACTCACATAAATGGTTTGATTAGGTTTGGTTTACTTACTATATCATTTTGTTTGTTTTTAGGGTATAGCATTCAGGCATGTCCCTTCTCTTTTAGAAGTGCTGTTACAAACTGAAATAGTTTGAATATACATAAGAATAGCCCCCATATGTTGATTAACAATCTTTAGAATTTATACTAGTTTAAGTGTAGATTAAAAGAAAGGTGTTTTGAGTATAAAATTACTTAAGTTTTAGAAATAATTTTGTGTGTCTAGGAGAATTTCTGAGATACTTTTAGATAAATGTAAAGACTGAGGAAACAAGTTGCAGTATTACAAAATAACAAATTCATCTAAAGAAGGAACGGAACACTGCATTTTTGTTTCCAATAATTTGTCTCCTGTATCCCTATAAGAAGATTGTATTAGTCAATTATCAGTTACTATAATAAAATGCCTGAGGCTAGGTAATTATTAAAGAAAGTTGGTTTATTTAGTTTATTTAACTCACAGCTTTGGAAGAAAGTCCAAACTATGTGGCCACTTTGATTTAAGCCTCTGGTGAGGGCCTCTTTTTCCTCATCTCATCATGGCAGATGGAATCATGGTAGGAGCATGTTTCACGGTAAGACAGGAATATAGAGAAAGGTTAAAGGATCATACTCATTGTTTTCAAACAACTCTCTCATGGGAACTATTCCCACCTGAACTATGGTATTCTCTTCTGAAGGCAACACACCCAGTGACCTTTCATTAGGTCTCACTCACCTCTTAAATGTTCCACACCACCACTGAACATCAGCACATTAGGGAGCAAGATTCCACCGTGCTAATCTTTGGGGTACTCACTGACACCACATGCAAACCATAGCATATGCATCCTTACCCATGGCCATATGACTCACAGTGCTACCAGGAAAAATAACCCTACAAACAGGCTTGGCTACATAGCTTTGGTTGGTGGAATATGAAAAGACATGAAGGATAGTGCATCCAAGTTCAAATCCGAAGAAGCATCATAAGCTCTCTACTAGTACGCTCGCTCTTCCTCTTAGTCATGAAATCTCCATATTCATCTGATGGCTATCATGCAGCCTGATGTTCTGGAAAATATGTGGAGCACAGCCATAGCTGACTCACAGTCACCAACATATAAAGTAACTGAGTGCTGCTCTTATTTTATAAACCACCAAATTTTGGAGTTTGTTATCAAAAGAAAAGCTGACTAATACAGAAGATGGAAAGAAATTCTGCCTAACTGCTAACAGTATTCTTTAGGGTTAGAATGATTGATTATTACGACTTTGCTTAGCTTTATTTTCATCTATTATCTGTATCAGGAATAATCATATAAGTAGTAAAAAACTGCTTTTCTTTCTTCTAAAAACATAGTTTCAGTCCTTCTTTAGTAATGAATATTTGAATTAAAAGTGAGACAAAATTAAACTGGCTTTTTTTTTTTTTAAAGAGAAGGACAGTGTGTGTATGAGAGAGACAGAGACAATCAATTTTTATTTAGTTTTTCACATGGCTTTCATTGTTCTGACACTTAGTTGTGTATGTGGGTGCTAGGGCTTGAACCCGTGTACTCCTCATGCCAGGTAAGCGCAGTAACTGCTGAGCCACTGATCCAGCACCAAATATCACCAGTTCTTGAACAAGAGGATCTGCCCCACTGTATTTTTCAAACGTCATCAGCCTTTACATTGATCCTGCTGGCTTTACAAAAAAGACAAGCTGATCCTAAAATTTATATTAAAATTCAAGGGACACATATTAGCAGAAACAATTTGGTTAAGAACAAAGTTGGAGGATACAATTCTTGATCTCAAATTTATAGTTACCAAGATAGTATGATAAGAATAAGATCAATGAAATGGAATCAAGAGTCCCCAACTAAGTCCTTCATACTAAAGACCAATTGCTTTTCCCCAAGAGTGCTAGAACAATTCAGTAGGAGAGACAAAAGAATTTTATCTTTTCAACAAATGGTTTGGCATTTGTGGACATGCATAAGAAAGAAGGGAATTTGGACTCACCTATCTCACATCTCTTGATGTAAGGGATAACTCAAAATGAATTAAAAACTTAAATGTGAGAGTAAAAACTATTAAACTCTGACCAGAGGAAAACACAGGATAAATTTTGACAGGTCCAGATTATGGCCTGGTGGTTTATTGTTTGGGAATGTAATATTCTTTTAATTGATCCCTTTGGTTCATGTGTATCACAACTTTTTAGTTCATTAGAATCTTGCAAAATCACATCACTAATATGATTCAAAACAAACTCCTGGGTTAGTAATATATTCAAAGAATGATATTGGATCTTGTAGCATTCAGAAGTGAATAACACACCTACTCAGACACCCCCACAAATGTGACTTTTACTTTGAAGGATACATAGTTTACAACATCTGGTGCTCAGATCATCAGCATCAACAACACATGACACCTAACAAGTAAATTCTCAGGACCCACCCACTAGATCTACTGAATCTAAAACTCTGTGGGTGGGGGGTGGGGTGGGGAGGGCAGTCCTCCATCCATGTCTTTTTTTTTTGAGAGTGAGTATGTGAGAGAGTTAATTGCGTATGTGGTTCTAGGGATCAAACCCAGGTCCTCGTACATGCCAGGCAAGCAAGCGCTCTACCACTGAGCCACCTCTTCTCCCCCAAATTCAAGTCTTAACAAGTCCTCCAGATGATTCTGATACATGTTAATATGTGAGAAAAACTATATTAGGAGATGACAAGGAAGAAAACTATGAAGCTATATACTGCAAGGTAGAATATGTTAAATTGCCTAAAATGTGTGTGAAGTCCTATCTGTAGTACTTTTGTTGAAAATTATAGTTTTTAGTTTTTTTAATACACAATATGCGCATGTTGCCAAGCTGTCTGAAAAATATTTTGTTTGGGATAAAAGTCCTGCCCATCTCTCTTCAAAGTACGGCAGTGATCATCAATCACATTGGAAAGAAGAAAGAATAACAGAATCGTGAAAAGAATTTTATTCAATGACTGGAGTCTCTCCTAATCCTGACCCCACTCCCTAATGAGAACCACAGTAATAATTGATAACCCTACATATTCAGAATGTTAATTTTATCAGATTATGCTTGGATGTCCACTATTACAGTGATCATGATTTTGATTAACCCTGGTGCCAACATTTTAGCCTGTTCACTAAAATTTGGTTGCTCCCGTCAGTTTTGAATTTATAGCAAGCAAATGTAATATATTATAGAGACTCTTGAGGAGGTGTACTCAGAATGAGCTGACAAAGTCAAGTTTTACTTCTAAGTGTTCCACAAACTAGTTTCATACAAGTTACTTAAGAGTTCTGATAAACCTCAATTTCATTATCTATAATTTTGATTTAATAATATCAACCTTCTTCATAGCCTACTGAGGGAATTATAGTACATATTTTTAGGCTCTTTAAGACTAGTGATGGTATCCTTCTCTTTCTTCTCTAGACACTTCCTTGTCTTAACCTTGTATATCAATAGTGTTGAAGATAATTTCTAAAGAATTTACTACTTTTTGATAGCATAATTATAGGCAAAGTCAATCAACTTATTTTAAAGAACTCATTCATCTTTCCCTCTTTTTTTATCTATTATCTATTCATTACATTCAGGCAGTTATTTCTATATTGACAATGTGTCTTAGTCCATTTGTTCTGCTGTGACAATATATCATAGACTGGTTAATTTATAATCAATAGAAATTTACTTGTCACAGTTCTGGAGTCTTACTTTCAGACTAAGGTGCCAGCAGGTTTCCTGTCTGGAAAGCATCCAGTCTCTCTCAGCTTCCAATATGGTGCCTTGTTACTGAATCCTCCAGGGAACAAATCCTATGTCCTAACAAAGCCGAAGGAACAGAAAGACAAAAATAGGTCTACACTACTTTCCTTATTCCTTTTATAAGGCACTAATCCATTTATGAGGGCAACATCTTCATGACTTAATCACTTCCCCAAAACTCCTAAATTTTCATATCACTACAATGGGAATTAAATTTCAACATGAATTTTGTAAGAAAAACATCCAAACCATAACAGGATGTATATTTATTGGCTCCATTGAATTAACAGAATCATATTAATATTGATAGGTTTATAAATACCTCAGGTAACTAAGAACATACTGAGAAAAGAAAAAAGGAACTAGAGAAAAGGAACACTTTCCCTTATCAAAATGGAACAAAGGATCTTTTCTGGTAATATATAGAGGAATAAATCCAAAACAATCAATGAACATAAAAATAGGCTCAGTTTTATTTTTTTATCCATAGGCTGGAAAAAATTAAAATGTTCATTTTGTATAATGACGGGGTGTAGAGAAATGGGCATTCCTCAATATATTTTTTGACTAAATATGAATTGTTTCAAAAATTGGCATTCAGAAAATATTTAATAAAATTAAATAATGCATGCACTCATTAACACTTTGAAGAATCTATTTACTTAAAATGAGCTGTAATATATAAAATCAAAACACAAGAGTCTCTTTTCTGACCTCATGAGTATTCTGAATTTATTTCAGTAAGTGAATGGCTAAGACAATTATGACACAGTCATCCTATAATCTATAGGATGTTCAAGACAGATCAGTATCTGCTGATTTGGAAGGATACTGATTTAAAATATATACAGTACATTTATATTTACACATTTATATTGTTTTTTAAATATATACTGTATGTGCATGCTTTTTAAATTTTTACTTTAGTTGAAGATGAACAGAATACCTTTATTTATTTTTATGCAGCACCAAGATCAAACCTTGCACCTCACATGTGCTAGGCACATTCTCTGGCACTGAGCTAGAACCACCACCTCTGTGCATGTTTCCTCTAAAGTTGGACCAAGTTACTGAGAAATGTGAGGATGTTGTTTCATACTGGTAAAAACACAAATTTAAACCTGGCTATGAGTACATCCATATCTATGAATCTATGAATAAGTAAGAAACTATGAGAGGATACAAATAAGAAAATGTACACACTTTATGTTGGGGCCCTGGCCCTGCAGGAGAGTTGATGAGAGGTGGGGGGGGGGAGGGAGAGAGAATTTAGTTTTTTCATTGAACATCTTTGATTTCACAATGTCATAATTCATTTTATGATCCTTGGAACTTTTTTACTTAATTAACTTTGTAACTTAGACAAAACTTAGATCATATGCAATCCTCTGCTTACATGCATAGTACAGATGTGAATGTGCTCATGCCAAACCATCAATTCTAATGGGGGGATGGAGGCACTGGGTATAGAGGGTCAAGGGGA